>OX155970.1:936455-1173761 GCA_944548615.1 Micropterix aruncella
GATTCAATTGTACCTAACTTGTCGAAAACGAGACAGATGATATAACGAGCTTGGGCGCAGTTGATAATGTAACTAGGGTTGTCGACTACAGCGGGCAAGCCCGTCACCTCAGGAAGTTTTAACGATTATTCGTTCTATCTCCCTGAAGTGAGCGCAGAAGACTTGGACAAAACAGTACACCGTCTAGCTCCGCCACAAACCCGTAAGAGGCCAACGCCTTAACCGCGAGATACCCAGGAGTGTTACCCAGCGGGCTTACACTCACGCCCTTACTTCCAATTGTGACCAATTACTCCAGTCTCTCGATTGGTTACGAGTTCGAGGTCGCTTGCGCTGTCCTCTCCTTACGAAGCGGTGAAAAGGTGTATAGCGAATCTATCGCGGACCACAGCGTCCTTTGTCCGGCTGTTCACCCAGGATCGGGTAGCCGATGGTTGTTTCAAGAGCAGTCGCCGTAAGGTCCGCAACTACCCCCGCTCTATAGGTAACAGTACTGCTTCCAGACTCCCCCGACTGTTAGTTAGAGTACGCAATCGATTGGCTTATGCCGCACGATGCGCAGATCGTCCAGGAGCGCCAGCAGGTTGATTCCCAGGGGAAACTAACCATAAGGCCAGAGTCCTACCCAGGCTCGCACTTCATGCGTGGAGGCCGTCGGATAGGACCGTTGACCCGTGAGTGTGACCAACCCTGAACAGAATGGGTCTTCGTGGCCAACTCAGCAAGGGCCCGTTAACTCCCCGGTTGATAATGTAGGTAAGTGTATGTCTATTAGTGCCCTCTATTGGGAATCAGGAAGGAACAGCGCGAACGTACATTGTCGTGCCGTTGCTTGTGACGCGTTCGCAGTGAGGTCAGCGAGTCGCGTGTGCGTCCGACTTCACTATGGAGGCTGAAACGATATCACGTTGAAGGATGTCGTTTCTTATCCCTTATTGTCGTGGACGATGCAGATGGGGATGATGATAATTCTAATATACCTTATGATAATAATGACGACAGCGATGATGATGCTGACGATTTCGCTGTATAAAATATTCTATTCAGATTCTGACTGTAAGTAATAATTTCAACTATAGCCGTGAAATAAACAGTTACCTTAAGTAAATTCTCTCTTTGACTATTCGTAAACTTTACCATCTGTAAGAGATTGAAACGGCGCCGTAAAGCGTAATCCGCTTATCTTTCGCGCGTATGTTACGTCACTGGTAAGGATTCTTTCAGATCTGTCGAGTGTGACATGAAAATTAAGAAGGAAAAGTCTTTTTGACCCTCATCCTTGAAATATCGCACAGATATCTCACCGCAGGATCTATTCCCAGATCCGGAGACGTCAATGTGTTAAACTTGCATATGAAAGCGGAAAGTCTATATAAATATATTAATTTGAAACGTGTTTTATCCTTTAACCGCCATATTGAGAGAACGGTAAGGTGTACAAATTTGCTTGAGTTGTCGAAAAAAGAACTCTCGGTCTGTCGATGTGCCAACAAAAAAGAAAAAAGGTCATAAAAAAAAACTTGTTTTGCTTGTAACCGCAAAATTGAGAGAACGGCTAGGTGTAAACGTTTGGTTGAGGTGTCTAAAAAAGATTTTGGTCTGTAGATATGTCACCAAAAGAGAAAAATAAAAAAGTCATCAAAAGAAAAAAGAAAAAATGATAATGCCATCTGCTGGATTTCTGCGCGGGGGGAAGAGCGGGGGAATTGGTGGGGGAGGCGGTAAAGGGTGGGCGGCAAGGGGTTTTTGGTGGGGGTAAGGGGTGGGGGGTTTGGCGTGTGGGGATAGGGATAGGGATAGGGAGGTTGGGGGGAAGGGGAGAGAGAGAGAGGGAGGGTTGGGGGGGATTGATCGGTAGTTGGAGGGAGGGGATTAAGGTGTTTTGGCGCTCGAGGGGGTTGTCTGCTTGCTGGGAAAGTCTAGGGTGACACAACCGATTTTTTTTTTTTATATTTTAAAAACCAATTTTTAAGGTTTCAATCATTTTTACCGTCATCTAGCGTATAGTTGCTAAAGTGTGCTAAATTAACGCGAAACTTTTTGTTTACTTTCTCTCACACGTCATATCGGGTACGCGTGGCTCTTCGATTGTTGCTGTATGTTGTCTCCAAGACCTTGATGACATTCCTAATCGTAGATCAAATGAGCAAGGCACAGCAATGTAATCAAATTATTCCAAACAAATATTATTTGTACATAATTAATAAGTATCTTATCGTTCATTTTTGAATTATTACGGTCAATAAAGTAACCGTCAATTTCGACGGGCTTCAATTAGTTAATATTTAAATATAACTCATAAATATGGTCTCCTAGCTATAACGTTCATGTAAAAATAATTGAACGAATTCAAATATCGCTCTTGAAACATTTGAACTATCGTTCCTCTTTGTCAACTAACAATCACAACGAATCAGCTATTTTTCATGGGCTTCAATCAAATCAGTTATTTTTCACTCGTAAGAGTACAATCAAGAAGTAAATGCTCAGATGTGGTTTTTTTTAATAAATTTTTGATAGGTTGCATCGACTGTTCTGATCTGTTTGGAATTCTATCCGTCTACCATCGCGATCTTTCTGTCTACCATCGCGACTCTCTCGCCAAACGCGGTGGACCACCACAGTGAAAACGAGGTTGAATGCCACCTTCATCAGGTTACCACTAATTAATTATACAAAAAACTGATACAATTATATAATTAGAAGACTATATAGTTAGAAGTCAGACGTCGCATCGAACAGGCTAGAGCTGCGTTTATCAAAATGAGCCAACTTTTCTGCAACCGTAGTCTCAAACTCTCCAGTAGATGCCACCTGGTGCGGTGTTACATATTTCTAATCCTCCTGTGCGGAGTAGAAGCATGGACTTTAACTCAGACTTTGTGCAAAAGGTTAGAAGCTTTCGAAGTGTGAATTTACAGGAGAATACTGAAAATGTCTTGGACGGATAGAGTCACAAATGAGACGGTGCTGCAAAGAATGCACAAAGGATTGGAATTACTGAAGACCATAAAGAGAAATAAATTACAATACATGGGCCATATAATGCGTGGTAACAAATACCAATACCTCCAACTAGCTGACCCGTGCCCACTTCTTTGGGCTGTAAAACTTTTTACTTGTGATGAAATTATAAGTGTGGTTTGGTTAGTACTGAGTGCTATGATTTATTTCCTGACTGCCAAAAGAAGAGTTATATTTTTACTAAATATATATATATGTATGTATTTGCATGCCAATTTGACTATATTACCGTTATTTGTGAGTGTCTTCTTGTGAGTGTCATATTTGTGAGTGTCTTATCTCTTTAACCATTTATGCAGTAAAAGTGAAATTATATGCAGTAAAAGGGAAAAGTCTATTGTTTTAAACACTTGAGACGATAAATTTACTTATTTTGATAAAGATATTAACGTATTTAATACGTCATCTATAAATTTCAATGATAGAACAAAACTAATATTTTCCGATAAAAATCAAAGCGCCCGTTATAAAAAGCCATTTAAAATTTAAAACCCTTAATAAAACGTAACAAGCCATATCCCAAACATGATTACATGACTCGTAAGCCTCCAAATGCGCCAACCGGAAAAACGCGCGGATTGCTTCTAAATACATACAGCGACTTGAAAACAAGGCCCTAGATATTGGACTAAGTTTATATTGAAACATGGACAACGAATGGTAAATAAAATATCTTTATTATTTATTTTATTTATTTATTTATTTATTTAAGAAATAATTACTATAAAACATTGATTTGCTTACAAAAATAACAGGAACCGAATGGCAAAACCTTAACCTTTTCCTTATTTGATTCTGTCACCCAACAGGGACTAGCCCGTTCTAGGGTGGACAGGACTATTACAATCAAGTTTGCTTGATTGCTTACAGATGCACAAGTTTTAGTAAAAAGCTAATAACACTAAATTGCCCTAAAATTTGGTCTTCAAAAAAAAAAGAAGTAAAAAAAATAATAATAATGATAAAAAATATTAAAAGATAATGTAATAAATAAAATGCAATCAGCAATTACATTACATTACATTTACGTCGTGTCCAATTGGTGGCTAAAAACCGCTCTTGGACGTGTCAAAATATTTCTGTTTTAAGTAGTAAGTGTCATTACTACTTTAATCTTTACGTTACATACATATATTAATTTAAAAAAATATACAGTACCTATCTAAGAAACTTTGGAACCTACTAAAAGTTATTCGTCGTAGAATCGTATTTCAAAACAAATTAAAGAATAGTCAATGGCTACCTACTAAACACACAATAATTAAAATAGTCAGTTAAAAAGTTGAATAATCAAAGCAGAAGCCTAACAATTGAAATAGTCAATAAATCAAATATATACGTACTAAAAACTGTACATAGTAACATCCAAAGTAGTAAGTAATTTGTTAAATAATCAAACTAAAGCTAAATCTTAAATTTAAATACTAGAAGTACATAATAATTATCATTCAAATTGGTACAATATTTGCAAAGTCATGGCCCTCGAATTCGGTCAGATTATAGAAAGGGTGGCCTATCAGCATCTCCTTAATGTTTTTTTTAAATTGTTTGTCGTCCAGTTGTTTGATAGTGGTAGGGAGTAAATTGTAGAATTTAATGCTAAGGTATAAGTAGCTCTTCTGTACTTTTGCCAGTCTTGTTCGGGGTACGCATAAAAGGGAATTACCGCGTACGCATAAAAGGGAATTAAAATATTATAAAATTCGATTAAATAATATAACTAAAATTATATGTGAGAAAAAAAGACACAGTCATTAATATTTAATATATTTTAAGTAATAATGGATTTAATATGAAAATATCCAGTCAAAAAAAGTACAATTCATTGTAAAAATAATATATAACAACAAAGTCAAATAATTTTTGGTAGTTAGTTCAATGTTAAAATATGTTCAACATACATGATTAAAAATATGTTTAAATTTGTGCACCTAAGTTTTAATAAACTATTATTATAATAAATATAGTATGGTTAGTCTGTCATGATTCGATAACCATTTCTTTAATTTATTTTTGAATTCCCTAAATGTCAAATTCATTTTTATTTCCATTATACTTGGCTATACAATGGCCTCGTGTTTTAATACATTAACATCAGATGTGGTTCGATAATTTTTATTACACATGGAATGGAATATACAGCCAGACAAGATATATGTAACCTTTTAATTCTTTCATGTGAGCTTTTACTTCCCAAGTTTCGAGTAAAAAAATACGGTCCTATTTTACGGGAAGTGTATTTACTTTCATCGTAATATTCACAAAGAAACACTAAAATTAACGGAGAAGCAGCTTAATTCTCGTATTAAAAAAAACGCCGTGTAAAATTATGTTTTGAAACGGATATTTCCGTAACTGATAAAAATGATTTTATTTGGCGGTCATTTCCATTGGAATATTACTTCAGAATTCGTTCGAAAAAATACAATAATACAAAATATATTATACTATTATTGTCCTACAACTTAGTAAAGTATTTTGATTTTTACTTTCTCGGCAGGGAATGTATTGTGAACAATGTACGTTGAATAATGTTTCGAGATGAGGCGGATATATACATTTTGTCCCCCTGATATGTTTAAGACTATTTCCAGACTGAAGTCTGTGTGTAAGGCTGTGTATCTGTGTGTTTGTGCGTCTGTGTGTATTCCTCCACGACAGCGCCTAAACGCTTCGTCCGACTTAGCTAAAATTTGGCATGTAGGCGTCATTCGGTCATAGTAAGACTTGAAAAGATTGTAGCATCAATCGATCCACCAGAGGGCGCGCTAGTCGGATTTTCAATCTCAAAATATTGCAGATAGAGAATTGAAATTCCGCAAACAGATGCGTCGTCGGTCAGAAACCAAAAAGGTCCGAAACCAAGCGACGCAAAAAAATAAATACCGCCGTATTAAAAAAAACTACGTCTCGTTAGATAATAGCAATGTTAATACCACGGAAATACTACAAAATACTAAAATACTACTTTTGCTATCATAGCCACTTGACGTAATCACTATTTGGAAGAGGGTAATGGAAGGGGTGGCGACCTCCCCCCCCCTTTCCCCGCGAGTCGATTAGGACCATTTTCAGACTTTCGTCTGGCTGTGATCTGTGTGTGTGTGTGTGTGTGAGGGTGTGTGAGTCTGTGTGTATGTGTGTATTTCTCCAAGTTAGCGCCCAAAACGCTTCATTCCATGAGCTTAAATTGTCATTCAGACATCATTTGGTCATGGCAAGAGTTGATTGATCATGGCAAGAATTTTGGTTGAAATCAGTCCACCAGAGGGTGCGTCAGTCATCAGTTAGAGACTTAAAATTCGGTACATATGTGGATGCCTTGTTGGACCGAAATCACGTTGTGAAATTTGCTTGGAATATCTCCTATACAAGCGACGCAAAAACTATTTAAATTTCGCCATATTTAGGAAAGTTCTATATTATTTTTGAAAAAATAACATTTTAAACCAAGGAAAATATGTACGAATTAGCACAAATAACTACAAATATGTACGAATTAGCGTGCGGGGAGATTGGGTTAGAGCGCGGGGGGGGGGGGGGGGGAGGGGAGGGACTCGCCCTTGACTATCAGTGGAAGGATATCTTCGTCTGCAATTATCAGAATATCTCCTACCTCTTGACTGGTTACAGGATCGAGGTCACTTGTGCGGTCCTCTCCCTTAAGGCGACATGAGACCTCAGAAAAATATTTGAAATGGGCGTACACCGAAAAAATATGCGGGGTCAATTTTGTAGGGTTTGACCAATAAAAATCCAGCGTTGACGAAGCGTCACGCGCAGATTCTACGTCCGCTCGCGCCGGCTTCTAGGCGCACACTAAATGCTCTATCGCAGCGCTAGCACAGAATAACTATCTTTACGGAGGGGTGGTATAAGGGTGTTAATGGCAAAGCATATTTAGTGTAACTCTCAGAGCGCTATCACGTTTTAATTATTTGTAATTAATATAGGGTCTAAATAAAAAAAATGTGGCTAAGTGTTGCCCTAAAGCATTAACCAGTAAATATTATGAAATTATAATAAAACACACTCGCCGCTTACATTGTAGGAGTAAACGCGCCTGAAAGTTTTCGCCAAGTCAGTTTAAAGCCTTAATGTCCAAGGCGATGAGCAACTTTTTGACTCCAAATTTTAAACTGGTTCCTTATCCAGGGATTCAC
This sequence comes from Micropterix aruncella, assembly GCA_944548615.1. Classification (NCBI taxonomy): domain Eukaryota; kingdom Metazoa; phylum Arthropoda; class Insecta; order Lepidoptera; family Micropterigidae; genus Micropterix; species Micropterix aruncella. Next base: position 943,643 of record OX155970.1, read on the forward strand.
GTAGAAACTTTTTTTAATTAATGCTTATATTTTTCAAAAAACTCATAAAACTAAAATTCTTCAGATATGGTCGTTCCCATGTATCATGTCGCCTTAAATAGCGGTGATACCGTATCTACCGAATTTATCGCGGACCACGGCATTCTTTGACTGGCTCTTCACCCGGTATCGGGCAGCCGAATGGTCGTTTTAAGAGCAGTTGCTGTAAAGTTCTATAGAACTACCCCCGCTTTATAGAACACAATACGGTGTCTGGACAGCCGGGGGAGTCTGGACTCCCCCGGCTGTCAGTCGAAGTACACAGACGATTGGCCGACGCTGCACAGTGCGCAAACCCTCCAGGAGCGCCCGATGCTTGACTCCTAGGGGAGACTGGCCTGCAGGCCAGAGTCCTACTCGGGATCGCACTTCTACGTGTAGGCTGACGGATGAATGTTGACACGTGCGTTTGACCAACCCTCTACACTTGGGTATTAGTGGCCGAACTTCAACAGCTCCCACGATTCCTAAGCAACGGGGGTTTTTGTTGACGTGGGGTCGGCTACTCTTGAAACGACCCATTGGCCATCCGATACCGCGTGGAAGACGGGCAAAAAGCGCCACGGACGAATTACTGCTAACATCAGATAGGGTCCGCTCAAGCGATTTAAAATCTGGGTCCAGACTTGAGGAGGGAGGATGTGTCCTAACTTGGTAGTAATGGAGCGGTTTGTCATCTGGGTTTTTATCCTAGTGCCTCGCGCTTAACTCTTACGGGTTGTCAGCATAAGTCTTTTACGTTCACGCTATAGGAGACAAAGCAACTTGATGACTTTATAACTCCCTGGGGTGACGTGTTCGCCTATTACGACTGACACACCACGAATGTGTCGTACCAACGAGAGGGTTATAATGCTCACGGAGGGCAAATGAGTTGCGCGCTCGTGTTGAGACGATTTCGCCTGAACGAATTTTCGCGAACATTTTCAAATCCCTTCCTTCTCTTTGTCTCTCCTTGTTGGAGTTTTCTTTCGCGACTATTTTCCAACCCTTCAAAGCGAAAACCGCGCCTCAAACGACCGACGAAATGAAAAATCGCATCGCTGTGACTTACATTAGAGTGATTCAAGAGCGTAACCAGTTCTTATGTCCTTATATTGTAATATTTTATTTTATTTGATTTTCTTAAGGATAACTTACAGCCAATAATTTTGTATTGAACAAAAATAGGAAGCTTAGATCCATTTACAAGTTACCACTGATAATGACAGTAATAATAACGTGAATTTAGAACAGATATTAAGCATAAAGAAGATATTAAACAAGAAGATACTAAAATGTACAATAAAAAACATGTTGACAACTGTAATAAAAGAAGAAAATGCTAAGCCTGGTCATCACATAATCGCCCTACAACCTGCTTCCTTATAGTATCTATATTCGTGAAAAAGGGGTCAATATCAATGTCAGCATTCAGGGTGTTGAAAGTTTCGCATACCCTTATAAAATAAGAATTACGCCTGTATTTGGTTTTAAAGCCAGGTACAAGAAGGAGTGCCCTATTTCTAAGTGCCCGGCTAGGAGTGCGGAGAGATATTTTAGATAGTAGTTCAGGACAATCAATCGAGCCATTTAAAATTCTTAGTAAAAGTGAGATGTCAGCTATGTTTCTTCGCAAAGCCAATGGCAGCAAATGATGGCGGATACAACGAGAATAGTAGTCTGGATCACGTATACGACATTTATATTCTATGTAGTGCAAAAATTTTCTTTGGACACCTCGTAACAAGGGTTCTATACCTGGGATGCATATTCAAGATGATGTCCCAATGTCGTCCAAATGTCAAAGTTGCCCAAATCTCGTAATATTGTGAGAGCGAATTTAAATATTACATGTTTTGAGTTTTTCAAGAAAAAAACGTCATATTTATATTACGACTATCTGTTAGCCCGCACATTTGGTGCCTTCATTAGTATTATTTGTATTTGTCAGTACCTTCTATTATACGCATTAATTTTCTGTATTTTTTTCACGACTGCATAACAAAAAAGGACTCTAATATGTGCAGGGTTCATCTATGTATGTTTTTTGGTTCTTTGTTGCATGATAACATCTAAACGATTAAACCGAATTAGACGTATTTAACATTGTTAGAATCGTTATGTCATCCCGAGTGTCATATGGTACCTATATAACTCTCCAAATATCAAGTAAGTGGCTGTCTACTTCTTCAAATGTTTAATTATCAATAAATTATCATATATATATATATATATATATATATATATATATATATATATATATATATATATATATATATATATATATATATATATATATATATATATATATATATATATATATATATATATATATATATATATATATATATATATATATATATATATATATATATATATATATATATATATATATATATATATATATATATATCTATATATATATATATATATATATATATATATCGTGTCTATTACATTACACAAATATTACTGTAAAAAAAAAGAAATAAAAATAATTATAAATAAAATAGTTTCTATAACGGCAGTCGTTTTTAACACGCTTTTATTAGGTCGACCTGTATGGAATATTCTATGTAATGGAATCTAACTAACTATGTAATGGAATCTAAGGTAACTAATTTAACCATCTTCCAAGGATCGTAGCGTCATGAAAATTGGCAGCTGCATGTAGTTCTGATGACAATACAATAATATGGTGCTGTCCAACTGATCTGATGATGGAGTCGGAAGATATGAACTGGAACTTCATGATGGAACATCGTATCATAGCTGTGTTTGTACTTGTTAGAAAAGTCTTAGAATGAACTTTGACCACGATTAGGTTTCAAGGTCTGATATCGTATCATAGCCGTGTGTATGTGAATATCGTATCATAGCCCAAAAGCGTCTTTTTAGTGTTTTTTTTAAACTATTAATTTATTTTATTCCTTTTAATATATTCACTTGTTATTACACAATGTAACACAAAGATTTACAGTTATTATGTTGTTATTTTATAAATAGAATGAAAACGAAATTACCGCGTGAACAACGTAGCACCCGACGTTTCGGCGATTTGTAACACCGAGTCTGGACACAGTAATGTTTTCTATAGAGCGGGGCTACTTGTTAACCTTGCAGTAACAGCTCTTGAAACGACCATTCGGCTACCCGATTCCGCGTGAAGAGCCGGGGGAAGGATGCCGTGGTCCGCGATAGATTCGGTAGACACCGTATCACCGCTACGTAAAGGAAAGGACCGCGCAAGCGACCTCTATTCTGTAACCAGACAGGAGGCAGGAGGTATCATGAAGATTAGTTCCAGACGGAGATATCCTTCCAAACTGGTAGTCGCGAGGCTGCCCGCTGGCGATCTTTCCCGGTGCCTCGCCGTAAGGTGTTGGCCTCTGACGGGCGAGTGGCCTAGCTAGACAGTGGATTGTTTTCCACCTTACGAGAGAAAAATCCAATATCGTTAAAACTTCCTCAGGTGACGGTCCGAGGACAGCAAGGGCCCATTAGGGAGTTAATGGGCCCTTGCTGAGTTGACCACGAAGACCCATTCTGTTCAGGGTTGGTCACACTCACGGGTCAACACCTATCCGACGGCCTCCACGCATGAAATGCGAGCCTGAGTATGACTCTGGCTTTATGGATAGTTTACCCTGGGAATCAACCTTCTGGCGCTCCTGGGCGGTCTGCGCACCGTGCGGCGTAAGCCAATCGACTGTGCACTCTGACTAACAGTCGGGGGAGTCTGGAAGCAGTACTATATATATATATATATATATATATATATATATATATATATATATATATATATATATATATATATATATATATATATATATATATATATATATATATATATATATATATATATATATATATGATAAGGTTTTGTAAATAATCCATTCATAGGATGATGATTCGCAGTAAAATAAAATTAGTAAAAGCTACTTGAACAGCAGCGAAGGAAATCCCAGCTTGGATTGGGAAACGCTTATGTTTGAATGAGATATACTTACGGATGTGCACGACTTTCGATTGTGCATGTTAGTTTATGTTACCATCGACGAACGATCACTCATCATCCATATATCTCAAAAATCGAGCTTTTCCTTTTGCAACACAAAATGCCTCCAATTGAGGCGAATTAAAGCGAAAAAACTAAAATAAAACACTTTGATCACAATATATATATATATATATATATATATATATATATATATATATATATATATATATATATATATATATATATATATATATATATATATATATATATATATATATATATATATATACTTTTTAGAATTGATCAATAAGATGATTATAAAGTAAATAATTATAAAAGCCACTTACATCGTGACGAAGGATTCCCATGATCGGATTCGGGAATGCTTTAGGGGTTAACGAGAATGATGAATGCCTCTCACTTGCGGAAAGAGGAGTAGGTTTAAGTTGGGCCCATTTTTCAACTAGTAAACGCTCACCCTTCATCCAATTATCTCAAAAATTGAGATAATTGGATGAAGGGTGAGCGTTTACTAGTTGAAAAATGGGCCCAACTTAAACCTACTCCTCTTTCCGCAAGTGAGAGGCATTCATCATTCTCGTTAACCCCTAAAGCATTCCCGAATCCGATCAAGGGAATCCTTCGTCACGATGTAAGTGGCTTTTATAATTATTTACTTTATAATCATCTTATTGATCAATTCTAAAAAGAATATATACACAAAACTATCAAATATATATATATATATATATATATATATATATATATATATATATATATATATATATATATATATATATATATATACAGGGTGGCCCAGAAAGACCGAAGTGGTGTGAATTCCTTATACCTTTTTTATTATAATTTTTTTTTCTTTTCTTTTTAGTATTTTGTAAAGAAGACTTGGACAATTTATAATGGAGCAATACACAACTGAACAACGTGCCCAAATCGTTAAAATTTACTTTTCAAATCAACGGTCCATTGTGTTGACTCAGCGTGCATGCCGTCGTCAATTTAATGTGCGGGTTGCACCCTCTCAGTCAACAATAAACCGTCTGGTTGCAAATTTTCGACAAGAAGCAATAAGGAACCTTCCTGGTTCCGGCAGACTACGAATTGTGCACACGTTTGACAATATTGAACTGGTACAGGAGAGTATTCGGGAGGATCCAGAAACATCAACCAGGAGACGTTCGACACAACTTGGCCTCTCAAGAGGGTCGCTGCAGCGAATTTTGCATACAATAACAATGTTTCCATACAAAATTCAACAACAAAAAAAGCCACAGCGCACACTGCGAGGGCCACAATGGCTCTTTTACGCGACATCTTTGGTGAAAGAATAATTTCGCGTAGAAGCAATTTTATTTGGCCTCCCCGTTCACCGGATTTAAGCGCTCCAGACTGTTTCCTTTGGGGTTATTTAAAAAGGAAAGTTTATGTTAATAAGCCTAGGACTATTGAGGAATTAAAAATCAACATAACACCGGAAGTTTTGCGAAAGGTCATGGAAAATGTGTTGGAAAGAGCACATTTGTGCGAAGCAGAAAATGGCAACCACTTGCGGGATATCATTTTTCATAACTAATCTAAAAATATTCCCTATAAATTTACTGTATTTAAAAAACAAAAAAATTAAATAATATGTCTTAAATAAAAAGTTATAAGGAATTCACACCACTTCGGTCTTTCTGGGCCACCCTGTATATATATATATATATATATCGTGTCTATTACATTACACAAATATTACTGTAAAAAAAAAGAAATAAAAATAATTATAAATAAAATAGTTTCTATAACGGCAGTCGTTTTTAACACGCTTTTATTAGGTCGACCAGTATGGAATATTCTATGTAATGGAATCTAACTAACTATGTAATGGAATCTAAGGTAACTAATTTAACCATCTTCCAAGGATCGTAGCGTCATGAAAATTGGCAGCTGCATGTAGTTCTGATGACAATACAATAATATGGTGCTGTCCAACTGATCTGATGATGGAGTCGGAAGATATGAACTGGAACTTCATGATGGAACATCGTATCATAGCTGTGTTTGTACTTGTTAGAAAAGTCTTAGAATGAACTTTGACCACGATTAGGTTTCAAGGTCTGATATCGTATCATAGCCGTGTGTATGTGAATATCGTATCATAGCCCAAAAGCGTCTTTTTAGTGTTTTTTTTAAACTATTAATTTATTTTATTCCTTTTAATATATTCACTTGTTATTACACAATGTAACACAAAGATTTACAGTTATTATGTTGTTATTTTATAAATAGAATGAAAACGAAATTACCGCGTGAACTACGTAGCACCCGACGTTTCGGCGATTTGTAACCGCAGTTGTCCATGGCAGACTGAAGTGTTGTCAATAGTCCTCCGTTGTTCTGCGGGTGGACAGCAAATTGCTGCTGTTACTTCGCAGTTTTTAACTTTTGTGGGGCGGCGGGTTCGGCGATCGTGAATTTTGAAAATTCGCCGTGCACACAACACTCACTGTCTATCGTCTTACGTCCTAGCGAAAAGTTATTGGCTTTGAGAATATTTTGAGAAGAGGCTTCTACGAAGTATAGAGTTTGTTGCCGTTCATCTGAACGGGATGTTGAAATTCGGGGTTCTCCTTAGTTCAATAGCTTCGCTTCATACGAGTAAAGCAAATTGTTCTTTTGATAGCACAATAGGATATTAAAATTGCACCCAGTGGATAGTTCCGCCATTCAGTATTCAATTTATTTATTCAGAATATACAATAAAAGCATGAATTATGAATTAAAGCTAATTATCGCATATTAGAATTCGTCAGTGTATATGTAGATATAAAACTATTAAAGTATAAATATTAATTCAACAATAGCGTTGACTAAAGTCGGCTTTACACGGCAGACAAATAAAATAAAAAATAAAAAAAATAGAGCTGAATCCATGTACATGAGTATACATATAAAATAGATAATTATTATAAGAAAATTAATAGTCATCAAGCACTTTATACAAAAAATAATCACACAATAGGAAGTATCAAAACAAAATTGGAAAAACACAACGTATGTATATGATCAGGTATGTTACATTACACATTGTAATCTACATATTAAATATTAAATTCATAATATTATAATTAAATAATAAAAACTAAAATGAGGTACCTGAAACTGAAAGTTACATATTAATGTTATTCCCATTTGAAAGAATTGGCATGCTCAAAAAAATCACCCAGCTTATAGAAAGCATGTGTGCAGCTTATAGAAAGCATCCAATATGTGTTTGCAGATGGCCGATTTTCCTCGCTGAACGCTTTTAACAGCTTTGGAGTGTTTCATCAGTCGATTGTTTATGGTCCGTTTCGTTTGTCCAGCGTAGACTAATCACAGCTGCATTCGGTTTTCTATACTCACGACACAAGATGATATCGAGATATATTTTGGGTCGGTTTGAAGAACATTTTTTTTAATATATATTTTGTCCACAACTATAGCTGTCAAATACAACTGGCGAACCCGTCACCTCAACTAGGGTTGTCGACTACAGCGGGCGAGCCCGTCACCTCAGGAAGTTTTAACGATTAGTCGGTCTATCTCCCTGGAGTGAGCGCAGAAGACTTGGACAAAACAGTCCACCGCCACAAACCCGTAAGAGGCCAACGCCTTAACCGCGAGATAGCCAGGAGTGTTACCCGGCGGGCTTACACTCACGCCCTTACTCCCAATTATGACCAGATTACTCCGGTCTCTCGATTGGTTACGAGTTCGAGGTCGCTTGCGCGGTCCTCTCCCTTACGAAGCGGTGAAACGGTGTATACCGAATTATCGCTGACCACAGCGTCCTTTTCCCGGCTGTTCACCCAGGATCGGATAGCCGATGGTCGTTTCAAGAGCAGTCGCCGTAAGGTCCGCAACCACCCCTGCTCTATAGAAAACAGTACTGCTTCCAGACTCCCCCGACTGTTAGTCAGAGTGCACAGTCGATTGGCTTACGCCGCACGGTGCGCAGACCGCCCAGGAGCGCCAGAAGGTTGATTCCCAGGGGAAACTAACCATAAAGCCAGAGTCATACCCAGGCTCTCACTTCATGCGTGGAGGCCGTCGGATAGGTGTAGACCCGTGAGTGTGACCAACCCTGAACAGAATGGTTCTTCGTGGCCAACTCAGCAAGGGCCCATTAACTCCCTAATGGGCCCTTGCTGTCCTCGGACCGTCACCTGAGGAAGTTTTAACGATATTGGATTTTTCTCTCGTAAGGTGGAAAACAATCCACTGTCTAGCTAGGCCACTCGCCCGTCAGAGGCCAACACCGTACGGCGAGGCACCGGGAAAGATCGCCAGCGGGCAGCCTCGCGACTACCAGTTTGGAAGGATATCTCCGTCTGGAACTAATCTTCATGATACCTCCTGCCTCCTGTCTGGTTATAGAATAGAGGTCGCTTGCGCGTTCCTTTCCTTTACGTAGCGGTGATACGGTGTCTACCGAATCTATCGCGGACCACGGCATCCTTCCCCCGGCTCTTCACGCGGAATCGGGTGGCCGAATGGTCGTTTCAAGAGCTGTTTCTCCAAGGTTAACAAGTAGCCCCGCTACTGTGTCCAGACTCCACCGGATGTTGGTTGGAATGCACAATCGATTGACAGATGCCGCACGGTGTGCAATTCGTCCAGGAGCGCTCTAAGGTTGACTCCTACGGGAGACTGGCTCGCACTTCTGCGTGGAGACCGCCGAATGGGTGTTGATTCGTGCGTTTGACCGACCCTATACAACTAGGTCTTAGTGGCCTAACTGAAACAGGGCCCATTAGCTCCCGAGATTTTTGGTCCACAATGACAAGTCTGCTGATAACGAGAAGTACCAGCCTCAGAAAATTATATTGTCGCTCTCCAAAGTGTACCGAGACATCACTACACCGGAGATGATAGAAAATTAGCCAGCAGAACTGATAAAGGAACAAGACCAGAAGCCAGCACCCAGTGTAATCTACTGAAGAAGGCCAGTGTGTGCAATGCTCAAATACCTCTGTCCCAGACATGTCCCAGCAAAGGATGCCGTGGTCCGAGACAGATTCGGTATACACCGTTTCACCGCTTCGTAACTAAGAGGACCTCGAACTCGTAACCAACCGAGAGACTGGAGTAATCTGGTCGCAATTACTCCTTTAAAGGCAAATCATGGCAAGAGGCATATATTAAGGCTGAACGCGGTCTTTGCCGAGTAAAGCACTGGCTCGATCACAACCTACTTACTTTGAATATAGCTAAAACAAAACATATGACATTCGCCATCAGTAACATCAATCGCCTCCAAGGTAGTATGCCAAACCTTCACTTACGCGACTGTGTACATGCTGACTACAATTGCCCATATTGTCCATATACGACTATTGAGAAAGTGAGTAAAATAAAGTACCTTGGAGTTATTGTAGATGATAAGCTCAACTGGAGGGACCACATACAGGGTACTGCATCAAAAGTCCGCCAACTTATTCACATATTTAAGGTACTAAGGAGTGTAATCTCAAAACCCTTAATCAAAACCATCTATTACGCTTTAGTCAATAGTATACTATCATATGGGATCCTTGGATGGGGTGGCGCGTCACTTTCAGCTCTAGATCCCTTAATTAAGGCTCAAAAGTCAATAATAAGGGTAATAAATAAAAAGCCTTTTAGGTTCTCCAGCGACCACTTATTTAAAGAGTTCCAAGTCCTAGACATACGCCAATTATATGTGAAAGTATCGACAATATTTTATTACACCCACACAGAGCGGCATATGATTAAATCTCATACTATCAGAACACGCGCAGTTACAGCCATGCAACATGATGTTCCCCTGATGAAAACTAAATTCGCCCAACGACATTTTTCTTTTCTAGCTGTCCGACTACACAATAGAATACATTCGGAATTAAAAGTGAAGTTAGATACCATACGAGGAAGAAAAATTATGACGGAATGGTTGATTGAGTTAGGAAGAAACGAAACGGAGAAATTAGTTAATTATAGTGCTGTATAAGAATACCAAACTACATAAAATTACTGCTTTATGTATATGTATAGATTATATGTATAAATGTATATATGTATATATGTGTATGTATATGTGTAGATGTATATATTTATATGTGTATGTGTATATATGATTATTTAATATTATTATGTATATTATGTTACTAAATTATAAGTAGGTATATGTAAAATTTGTGTAAATATAGAGCTACCACGTAAAACAATGCTACATTATGTCACACTTACCAACTAAAAAAAAAAAAGGAAAAAAAGAATACATAAAAGTCTACCTTAGTACGGGCATTACTCCAGCAAGGTAGATTTTAATCTTATTAATCTAGTATTATAAATGTGTGTGAAATATTAATAATAAATAAATAAATAAATAAATTGGATGTAAGGGCGTGAGTGTAAGCCCGCCGGGTAACACTCTTGGCTATCTCGCGGTTAAGGCGTTGGCCTCTTACGGGTTTGTGGCGGAGCTAGACGGTGGACTGTTTTGTCCAAGTCTTCTGCGCTCACTCCAGGGAGATGGAACGAATAATCGTTAAAACTTTATGAGGTGACGGGCTCGCCCGCTGTAGTCGACAACCCTAGTTATCCCAGACATGTAGGTACCAACAGAAACGCGTAAAGAAATCTACCACTGAAATATTTTTATTTATTTATATAAAAATGCCGTTCATGCGTGTACATCGAAGTCAAGTCGCGTCACATCGATCGCGCTAGTATCTATTATTATTTTATAGAATAGAATAGAATTATTAATTATTATTTTATAGAATAGAATAGAATAACTTTATTGTGCTATAAAAACATAACTTAATGAATATTGCGCTGGAACCAAACTCTGTGCACGTATTTAATAATAATGTTAACATTGAACTTATAGATAGTATTGCATAACACATTATAGAGTATTTGCAAAAGATATTTTAACTAATTCACTATGCTCTACAAATTCTACAACGCTCTCATGGACAACTTATGGTAGAAATAACATGAGCATGTTTACAAGGGAGAGAAAAATATATATAAATAAAAAATGTAATGAAATGTTTATGACACATAATGTGATGTTATTAATGTTTATGTATATTAAAGATTGTATTATGTATATTAATGTGTAATATATATATATGTAATATAGTATAATATAAGGCCATGGTATAATTTAATAAAGGCAGTTAGTTACATTTTCAAAAGTTATAGAAAAACTAGATTTGATCGATTTTTAATCAAATCCATGGACCATTAAATATGTCTAACCCTTTACAGGTAGTATTAATAACAGTAGGACGGTGTTGACTACAACGGGCGAACCCGTCACCCCAGGTTAGTATAACGATATGTGATCGTTATTTTAGCTGTGGGATGAGTGCAGAACACTTAGAGACATGACTATCTACTGTCTATCTCGTCAACAACCCGTTAGAGACCAACGCTTTACGGCGAGGTTCCAGGAAAAATTCCAGCGGGCAGCCTCACCCCTTAACTACCAGTTTTGGTAGGATATCTCCGTCTGGAGTTAACCTTCAGGATATCTGCATCCTCCCGACTTGTTACTGGTCCGAAGTCGCTTAAGCGGCCTTAACCTGTTGTATTACAGCTGTAATTCAATTTGAATTTATCGCGGACCTGGGCATTCTTTGCCCGTAGTGCCACACGTAATCGGTGGCCAAAAGTCATTTCAAGAGTGGCATGACAACAGGTCAACATCCACCCCCGCTGCTTAGGAGAAAGTATATTACCATAGTCTCCAGACTCCTTCAGCAATTAGTCAGATTGCACGACCGATTGGCGTCGCCGAACGGTGCTCAAACCGCCCAGTAGCACCAGGAAGCAATTCCGCCCGAAGAAACCGGTCCACCAGCTTTGGGCACGAGTATCAAAAAGACGGCACATTGTGGTTAGAGGTTTTTGACACGCTGTTATCGCAAACGTCAAGCAAATTGTATGAGAGCCCCTCTTTAGTCGCGGCGACGCGGCGACGGTAACATTCTCTAGGATAGCTGGGCTCTTCAGTAGATTGATTAAAAGCTAATTATAAGCACGTTATATCGTTAATAGTGCTGAATATTTTTTAATTTGCGATGATGAAGTCCAAAAGCCGTTCAACATAACCTCTCAGGGTATTTCTGATGCCATATTTTTTTGACAGCTGCGAGTGAATTATTTTGTACTCCTTCAATCCTTTCTTTGACACCATTGCAAAGCGGATCCCAAAATAACGATCTATGATGAATAGCGCAATGATATATAGGACAATTTTAATGATTTCTTCTTCTTCTTCTCCGTCGCTCCCTCATTACTGAGGATCGTGGCCACTAGACAACAGTTTGCCTACGAGGCTCCTCCACTTCGACCTGCCTTCTGTATGGCGGGTCGCAGATTGTATTGACCCTTTTGTAACTTTGATGAGGTCCTTCCATCTGGCCGGTGATTTGCCTCTGCTTCTTCTTCCCTCCACTTAACCCCCAGAAAGCATTTTCTCCAGATTCTCTGGGTTTCTCCTGGCAACATGACCGAAAAACTGCAGGACTCTTCTCATGCATACGGTGGAGAGCCTCACTTGGATGCCTAGTTCTTCCAGGACATATTTGTTGGTATGACGTGCTGTCCATGGGATTCCTAGCATTTTACGCCAACACCACATCTCCAGTGCATCGATTTTGGTGCGTATCCGAGCCTTCAGGGTCAATGTCTCCGATGCATAGAGAAAGATTGAGAAAACCATAGCTCGAACCAGCCTGACCTTAGTCCGCTCGCTTACACCCCGATTCTTCCACAGCCTTTCTAGCTTGATCATGGCCGATCTTGCCATCTGGCTTCTGCGTGAGACCTCCTTTTTGCAGTTTCCGTCGTTGCATATCATGGAGCCCAGATAGACAAATTCATTCAAAGCTTCAAGGTCACTCAGCTCGTTGGTGCGTTGCATGGTTCCAGTCCGGTCCACAAACTAGAGTTTGGTCTTGCTGCGGTTCATGTGGAGTCCATACTCCTTGCTTTCCTTCTCCACCCTGCGTAATAGGGTCGCCAACTCATTTGGCGACCGTATTACAGTATTAGGATTTAGAATGGTAAAATAGCTTCAGTCAAAGTCCTTACCAAGAAATTTATTTGCAATTTCGACAATCCCATTAAAGTGGTGAAGAGATGAATACTATCTAAGACAACTCTTAGGTCTACTCTATTTATGTGCTCTACTCTATGTATTATAGTGGTATTAATAGAGTAGTTGTGTTTTAAAATATTTTGGTTCCAACTATTTCGGATCCGGGTATTAACGAAATAAAGTTGATGTATACAAATATTATTTGCGGTTTTTCTCGATTATTTGAATTATTGAAAATAATTTGAATGTCTATTTTTATTCGATATTATATTTTCGAGTTTTTTTTTTAAATTATAGAGTAACCAGTAAACTAACTAAGCATATCATTAAAGCCTGCTTTGTAAAATAAAACATAAAAAGATTACTTGAATGATAAATATGTCTAACGCTAAAATTATTTCACAGATTTGTAATCTATATAATAATATATATAATTCTTTCAAAAACTTAAGAGTATTGTGATATCTATTTCACTGGATACTAAATACTTAATACTGTTCAATAGACTTGGAATTTATTTTAAAATAAAAATATAGTAATAACCAAAAAGTCGCAGTAACTTTTAATGGAGCATTTCTTCATTCGGTCGCCTAGGCCCGCGATAAAAGCTATTGCATAGCTTTTATCGCGGGCCTAGGCGACCGAAAAAAGAAATTTCTTAACGAATATTAATGATTTTAAACTGATAATTATGTCTACACGAGTACTGCTTACGATTCGAAAAAAATATATGTTAAACAAGAATATTTTCCTAAAATTCTTAGCTTTGAATATTTTAGATTTTGTTTATATTACATAGTGTAATTAATTTGTGAAATTAGGTCTAACCGAACACAAAAACGACTACTACGCAAATAGGTACTATCTGGCGTATTATTATGAAACTTGCACCATTTTAAAGATAATTTAATTATCTATCTTTTTATCTACGATTTTTTTCGAATAGTAGTTTTTTCGAATAATATCCGTTTTTTTTTGCTTTATCAAATAAAAATTCATGCGCGGCGCTCTATCGGAAGACGTTTAAATTATTCCGAATCATTTGCTTCCGCAGCCACAAATGATTCGGAATAATTTCAAAGTTTTCCGATAGAGCGCAGATATCCGATATCAGAAAAAATAAAATAAAAAAAATAAATAAATAATTATAATTGCATAAGTTGTTAAAAACTGCTATGCAATAGCTTTACCGCGGCAGTCCCCGAGTGCCACACTTTTTTTTTAAAGATACTATTATTGACTCTTGAAGTTCAGCAAATATAATCAATGTATTTACGTTGAATATTTTTTTTCATTTCATTTAACGGTCGATTTCAAATGTTTATATTTTTATTTAGAATTATCAGTAATGGGAAACAACTGCAGAAAATCGATGAAATATCTAAATTCGTTTTCGGTTACAGATTAAAATTGAATTCCTACTATAAACGTACCTACGCTATACAACAATTTGACGAACGCTTTATACGTCTCATGAGTAAGTTCGACAATTTTTAAAACGGTTAAAACCAACGGCTTCTGCGTATTACGCAACATCATCAACAGCATTCTGGCTTCTGCAGGCTTCATCTCGAACCAGTCGCTATTGTAGACGGCATCTTCTAGAAGTTCTCCTGATACTTGTAGGCAGTGTCCTAAATTGCAATAAAGCAGAATAGATGCCAGAATGTATACAAGGTAAACCAGTGTCAATAGGCAAGAGTCCTGTAAATGATAAACAGCGATCAAATGCTAGTTTTTAGGGAATATACTTGTAGGCTTAGCCGTCGAAAATTACACTTAGAAGTGAGAAAGCAATAGACATAGCAAGGGTGAAAGATAACTCAAAAAACAGCCTTAATCTGAGGAAAAAAGCAATCCTAGTAATTGAACCGCGCAACGAATAGACTTTAGAGAAAATCCCCCTCAATATGAGCAACTATGGTCACACAATTCAACAAAGTATGTATTTCTACCTTTTGACCATATATAAGTCAATCGGGACGGCCCTGCAGACAGTTAAGCGCGGTTGACACGATACGAGGTTTCAGGCACGGAGAGCATGCCGCCTTCTCGAACGAGAAAACTCGCTTTTGTGAAGCATTCGTCCATATTTCCATATTTCGTTCAAGATCGTCTGTGTTTCTTTGACTCGTCAGTTGCAAAACTAGAGTCTGCAGACGAAGGTGTGGCGTGTTTTGATGCAATTTTATAGTTTATTATAGCGCGACGTTTGATCAGAAACAAAATAAAGAAGAAAAAATATAAAATAAGTAGACGTGAACATTTTGGAGCTTCAAATACCTTGTACCAAGAATTAGGAAATAAAGACCAAACATCATATCACAAATTATTTAGAATGAGACCAGATAATTTTGATATTTTATTGGAAAATGTACGACCAGTATCAGTAAGTTCAATCAAGAAAGTCATTTGTATGGAAATTTGGTATGTGCATAGAAGCCACTAGGTTTTCTAGTGCACTATGTCGTATCTTCCTGTTTTTATATTCACTGAGTCCGATTTCCACAAGCATGGCTTTTCGTCATATAGTTCGACATACCTAAATATTTGTAAACCAGTCCACTTAATCATGGTTCTTTTAAACATCCAAACCCACAAAAAATACCGAAAGAAAACTTTTTCGCACCCGTGCGAGACGCCTTTCGACCGCCAACAAATAAACTTGCATGAACTCATCATCATCATCATCATCATCATTTATTCATTCCATGAAAGCATTTCACAATACTGAGGAACATGTCAAATTTTACAATCATAATTTACCGGATGATAAAACCGCTTTGATTAATTAAAAGAAATAAAAATAATTGTAATCAGAGGTGATTACTTACTTAAAATAGTCAAATTTACAAAATAATCAATAATCAAACAAATAATAATCAATACCATAAAAAGAAAAATTCTGAAACATGCGTAATTAAAAACAATGTCAATAAAATCTAAAACTTAGTGCGAAAGTATAGTCATAATATGGTTATTTATAATCAAGCAATTGTGGACGCAATATTATAAAAGTCGTCCAGTTTGTAAAGGGCATGTTTGACTAACTGAATTTTCAAGCAGATTTTATATGCTGCCATCTCAAGTCTTTTCGTCGATGATGGCAAAGCATTGAACAATTTAAAACTAATATATAAAAATGTTTTTTGATATTTAGTCAAGCGTACTTTAGGCAATAACACATTGTTTTTATGTCGCGTATTATGGCTATGCCGAGTGGAGTGAAGCTCGCGATTTAAAAGATTCTCTTTGGCGTATAAAAGGCACTGATATATGTACATGGACGACATGGTAAGGATACCAGCTTTAATAAAAAAAGGGGCGCAATGTGTTTCTCTGCTTACACCAAAAATTTTCCTAACTGCTTGCTTTTGTAGCACAAAAACGCGATGGGTATCGGTTGCATTACCCCATAGTAGTATCGCATAAGACAACTCGTTCGCGCGCGAGCGACGCTGTGTTCGTGCACGCATCCGAGCTTTCGAGAACCGTCTACATGATACGTGAACTCGCATCGTGTCAACCGGGCGTTAGGCGGTGTCAACTACAACGGGCGAACTCATCACCCCAGGCTATAGTACGGGCCAAAGGAGCGTTCCGGTGAGGCAATAAATCATTAGGCCGGCCCGCCCCTTTTAATACCTGCTTGTAGGGATGCGTGTCATAACCTTCGCAGATTATTATATTATTGAAATTGAGCATCTAAACTTTTGTCGGGTCACTTTTCAGGTCGTCAAAAAATGGCAAAATGTTATGTATAAAGCACAGAGTCTGCATGTTAATATCACCCTTCAACTTCAATAGCTCCAGCTTAGAAAATATGGTCTCCATTGCTCAACTGATGTTGGCAAGTAATAATGTTTTATCCGCGCTGCATTTTATGATATACATATGTGGGACTCATTATAAAATGCCACGATAATATTTTATTATGACTGTTTAGAAATTAATAATTACCTATGATATTCCATGCTATGATAATCAGTTATCTATTAAGTACTCATTTAATAACTCACATGACATAATTAGGTCATTATTTAATTACTCTAATACTAAAATAATACTTAAACCGAAAATATTAATAAATATAGCAATCGGTACTATAATAAATGCAGATGTATAATACTGTTTCATCGAGCAAGCGTAATTCATCGATATACAATATCGGCGTTAGCCGCATCCGTGTTGACAGCTCGGTTTTATTATCCCCATCAGAACGTTCCTTTGGCCCGTACTTTAGTATAACGTAATGTGATCGTTCTTTCAGTCGTGGGATAAGCGTAGAAGACTTAGAGACAATGGACAATCCACTATCTAGCTCCGCCAACTAGCCCGCGAGAGACCAACCTTTACCGCCCGGAACAGGGTAGTTGAGCCAGCGGGCAGACCAAGCGTTCTCGCTACCAGTTATGGCCGGATTTCTCTGGCGTTCCGACTGGTTACAGGTTCGAAGTAGCTTGCGCGACCCTCTCCCTAGTGTAGCGGAGATCGGTGTATTACGAATCCATCGCGGACCTCGGCATCTTTGTCCGGCTATCACCCGGATTAGGGTAGCCGAATGCTCTTCAAGAGCAGCTGCCATTAGAAAAACAACCGCCCCCGCTCTATGGGAAACAATACTGTTTCCAGACTCCCCCGGCTATCATTTATATCAATATTTAAAATATAATTATAAGTTTAATTTGAATTCGCTTATCTATTTTATATTTTATCATATTTTGTATTTTTCATTTTAATATTATGTGCACATAAATAAATCTTTGCCATACATAGAGTTTTCCTTCGTACGGGCTATGGCCTAGTTAGGCAGATTCTGCAACTAATACGATTGTAAATTTATGTTTTTGAATGAATAAAATTATTATTATTATTTGTAATGGACAATCTATTGGCTGATTCCGTACGGTTCGCAGACGGTCCAGGAGCGCCCGAAGGTTGACTCCTAGGGGAACCTGGCACGCAGGCCAGAGTCCTACTCGGGCTCGCACTTCTGCTTGGAGGCCGCCGGATGGGTGTTGACCCGTGAGTTTAGCCGACCCTACACACATGGGTTTTAGTTGCCTACCTGCAACAGCGCACATTAGCTCTCAGACAGCCCCTGCAGACAGTCACATAAAAAACAAAACATAACCAAATATAGCAGATGTTAAAAATTAAACATAACCAAAGGCTAGACAGTCTCTACAATCGCACCTCTGCACCGATAGCGGGCGTTAACCGCCCTACCTTTGTGTTAATATTCAAAAAGTAGGTATAAAACCGTAATTAATCGTAACAAATCATTTTTTTATTATATTTCTTAATAAGGACCAATTTGACGTACCACGTAGCTTTGCGGGTTTCGGCTTTTTTTTGTTTTATATATTTTTTAAATTTGAACGTACGGAATACGTTTTTAGCGCACGGGCGATAGTATTATTATCATTATTTATTCCGTAGCCGGCGATCGGGGAGGGGGTCGCCCTTGTAGCCAATACGCTGCTGTCGGTGCCGCTGAATCTCGTACTCCATTCACGATTGGCTTCCATTCTTGACGTTTTTTTGCCACGTCTCGGGCATCCCTAACCGATAATCGTTGATTTTTAAGTTCGTCTTTGATGTTATTTAGCCAGGTTTTCTTCAGTGCAGATCGCTGAATTCTACATTCTGTCGGACGGTTTCGCCAAAGAAGTTTACGTGGCAAGCGATTATCGTTCATTCGGCAAACATGGCCGAACCATCGTAGTCTATGTTTTTGTACTTCTTCTTCGATCGTTGTTACTAGATCGCAACTTTCTCTAATGGTCTCGTTTTGAATTCGGTCGCGGAGTGAGACACCGAGAATCTGCCTCAAGCATCGCATTTGGAAGACTTCGAACTTTTTGAGGTCCGATTGTAGTAACGTCCACGTTTCCGATCCATAAAGAAGAATGGGAAAAACCAACGTTCGGTATAGTCGTACTTTGGTTTTGATGGTAATATTCGTTCGCTTTCATATGCACTACTTGAGCGAGGCGAATGTTGCTGTTGCCTTACCGATCCGGCTATGGACATCGGCCGTCGATGCCACTTTCTTTTCCGTAACCAACGATCCTAAATACTTGAATTGTGGGACCTGTTCGATTTGGGTTCCATAGAGGTAAACGCTGGCCTTGGAACCGTCCATAGTGAGCACTTTGGTCTTATCCGCATTGCTTTTCAATCCATATGATTGAGCAATTCCGGATATGTCGTACAAAATATCCGTTGCTTCGGCATCAGTGTCGGCGAAAACGGCGCTATCATCGGCGAACATCAAATCGGTTATGAAGTTTGATTCGTCGTATCTAACTCCGCGTCGACCGTCGAATGCTCTCCGCATAATCGCGTCGATCACCACGTTAAAAAGTAGCGGCGATGCGACGTCTCCTTGTCGAACACCAGTTTGAATCGGGAATTCCTCAGACAAATCGTTACGGATTCGAACGCTGCTGGTTAAGCCATCGTAGGATGATTGGAGAAGTTTAATGATTTTTGTGGCACGTGTTCTGTCTCCAAGGCACTCCATAAGCTGTTCCAATCGATGCAATCGAAGGCGGATTTAAAGGCTATAAAGACGATGATTGTTCATTTGCCGCACCGTATTCTTTCTTCCGTTAGCTGACGAAGAGCGAATATCTGATCAATGCATCCTCGATGTGGTCTAAATCCTGCTTGCTCCTCTCGGCTCGTTTGTTCTCGATGTTTTTGCAGCCTCGACTGTAAGATTTTCGTAAATACTTTGCCGACTATTGAAAGAAGGCTAATACCGCGATAATTATTATATTCTCTGCTATCGCCTTTCTTTAAAATTGGCACAATGATGGCTTTCTTCCATGCCGATGGAATACGATCCGATTGCCAAATATGCGTTAGGAGAACATGTAGTTGTTGTAATAGAATGTCACCTCCGGCTTTGATCATCTCGGCGGTAATTTGATCTAGACCCGGCGCTTTGCCATTTTTCAGCGATTTTATTGCCGTCTTGACTTCGTTTATTGTTGGTTCGTTATCGGAAAACGGATTCGCCGGCTGGTTGATAATCGGCGGTTGCGGTGCTGGACCTTGAGGCGGATCGTGATTGTGCAGCTGATTAAAGAATTCCCTCCACCGCTGCAGGCGCTCGTGTAGGGAGATCACGAAAGTCTCATCCGATTTCTTGATATTGTCGTTCGTTGATGTTGTTTTCCCGCCTAACCGTCGGATTGTTTGGTATAACGTCCGGTATTCGTGCCTCGATGCTGCTTCTTCCATTCTTTGTCGGACTTCTTTGTTCAATAATCGGTATTTATCGAAATTGACGTGTTTCCTCCATTTTTGTTGGTCGACGAGGTCTAAACAGTCGTCCGAAATCCATTGCTGCGTCCGTCGACGGATGGGTGGGCACAGCTCCGTTGCACACTTCACAAGGGACTCCGATAATTGCATTTCTTCAAAGTCGATATCGTCTGATATAGCAAGCTTTGCGAATTTGTTGGATAGCGCGATTTGAAATTTCTGTCCAATGGCTGGGTCCTGTAGACATGCCCAGTTTCTCTTGGCGGTTGGTGGCGCTTTTTTCTTCTCTCGTTGTAGTCGCATTTGTAATTTCGCTCGAACGAGATAGTGATCCGATCCGCAATCGGGTCCACGCATCGCCCGTACGTCTTTGAGTGTTGATCGAAATCTCGAATTGATTAAAATGTAGTCCAACATTGCTGAATCTTTGCCGGACGGATTTCGCCACGTTAGTTTATGTTTGCGGGGATGACGAAATATGCTGTTTCCGACGATCGTGTTGTTCGACAATGCGAACGATAACAGGCGTAGTCCATTGTCGTTAATTTCGCCGTGTCCAAATCTTCCCATAGTTTCTTCCCAACCCGTCCGATCTACACCCGTATGTGCATTAAAGTCGCCCGCTAGTATAATTAATTCGGTTCGGGGTATCGTATCCAGCGTGTGTTGGAGCTGGTAGTAGAATTCATCTTTTTCGTATCCGGGGTCATCTCGGTTGGCGCATAAATGGAAACGATATGGGTCTTGATTGTTCCATCGATGGTGATAACTGCTAAGCGCTCGGATATCGGTTGAAACGCAATAACGCTGCCGGCAGCTAGGCGATCGACCATGAAGCCGACGCCGGCCTCTCGTTTGTCGCCTCCGGAGTAAAATAGCGTCATCGTCTCGTCGATTGTTGGCGGATCAATCGTCATTGTTCCCGATCCCGTGAGTCGTAATTCCGATAATGCGGCGATCGATATTTTGATAGTATAGCGGGCGATAGTATAGCGGACGTATCACGTACGTATGGCGGTTAATAAGCCCTGTGCAGTTGGGACAGTTTATGGATCGGACCAACTTACGGGACAGCACCCATCCTGTAGCCTCCAAGTAGAAGTTTAAACCTGGGTAGGACTCTGTGCTCTATGCGCCATCTACAGCTAGGTCATTCTTCGATTGCGCCTCGACGTTTTGCGTATTGTGCGGCCTCAGTCAATCGACTGTGCATTCCGACTGTTAACCGGGGAATCAGAAAACGCGTGCAAATGATGCCTCAGTCCGCGAAGATTTGGACTCAATCGCCGCTCACATTAGGTAGGGGACCGCCATACCCACTTCGAACCCGTGAACAGTCGGGAGGCCGAATAAATCCAGCCATAACTGGAAGCGAGGGCGCGTGGTCTGCCCGCTGGTTTAACTAACTGGTGTCGGGCGGTAAGGGTTGGACTTTCGCGAGCTAGCTGGCGGATCTATATAGAAGGTTGTCATTTTCTAAAGAGTTCTACGCTCATGACATGGCTGAAAGAACTATCATATTAAATCGTTATACAAGCTTGGGGTGACGGGTTCGCCTATTGTAGTTGACACCTACCAACTGCACCGACAGCGGTGTCTATGCGCTTGCCATGATTATAATAAGTTACTATTAATGAAAACAATAATATAGGGAATTGAGAAACCACTTTAATATCGCTATAATTACCGCTGTCAGTGCAGCAGCGCCCTCTAGTGTGTAAAATAATTTCTCGGAACATTCCTTTTTCGATGCTTGAGTCAATTCTTGGAGTTGTATGTCTGGATAAAGAGATTCCTGTACCCTTCTCTCGCTTGCTATCATTTCTAAGAATAATCGTCGACCGTTACAAACTTACTTGAAAAGTGAGGCATGCGGTACAGAAATTTGTAACCCATTCGATAGAGATAGGCAACAACATCAGGTTATCAATTCTGTGGATGAAGGCCTTCACTTGTTGGTGTCTCTTTATGACGTAGCATATCCTAGATCGGATGTTCTCATCTGTCGCTCTGATGCTGTTGACTTCAGCAGCGATGGCTTTGATGTGGCCACTAGCATGACCAACAGCAGTTGCAAATAATACCCAGATTGTCATCAATATGAACAGTACGGAGTAAACGAAATAGGGCCGGATTATATGGTAAGCCACGATATTGAATAAGTCAGTCTCATCTTCCATACCTGGAAAAACAAGTATTGAGTGATTAACATCTTGTACATTTAAGAGTATTTATAAATAGAAGGTTATATATGTATTGTAACGTTTTCCGATTAACTTTATGAGAGCTTCAAATGGACGTCAAAGACTGATGGAAAATATATAATAAATTGTTATAAAGAGAATGGGCGGCAACAAGGCATCTAGGAGAGGGAACTAACAACAATCCTGCCAAATACAAAAAGCCCAAGCGCTCGCAAAAGAAGAGTACTGGCAATGGCGACCCAGTTCATAATTCTGTACGCGTCACCAGTCTGGGCCGATGCAATGAACGCAGAGGTCTGGCGTAATAGGATGACAAGTGCCCAACGAATTATGGCATTGAGAGTATGCAGCGCTTAAAGAACAGTCTCTACAGCGGCCGCTCTTGTGCTGGCAGATCTAGTGTCAGTGCATCTATTGGCGCTTGAAAGGAAGGCAAAATGGGGGTGCGAAATGAGCCCCGAAATGCTTAAGGTGGTAAAAGAGAGAACCTTAACAAACTGGCAGAGGAAATGGGACCAGTGTGGCAAAGGCCGTTGGACACACCATCTAATCTCTGATATTAAAACCTGAATTAAAAGAAAGCATGGAACGCTATCATACAGGATGGTGCAGTGTCTTACCGGCCACGAAGTATTCATGAATTGCACTGCAGGCATAGGAAAAAGGACAGTGCAAGCTGTATGTACTGCACTTGCACAAATGACAACGCCGAGCATACCATAGTTGTCTGCCCGAGCTTCGAGATGAAAAGAAAAGAGTTGCAGGCAAAAGCAGGAAGAATGAGTGGACGGTGGAGGTGTGGAGGTGTGGACGGTGTAGCCGCAGTAGTGCTGCAGTCAAAAGAAGGATGTAGAATTGTCCAAGAATTCATGGAAAAAGTTATTAAAATAAAGGTAATTGACGAGAATTTAGAGACGGAGAAAAAGCAATAAATGACGAAAAACGCCTTGGTAGACCGAAAGGCAGGTAGGTACGTCGACGCCAGGAGGCAGGAGGGGTTATAGTCGGTAAGAGTCCGACACTACCCAGTCACAGGGTGCCCATTTGGGGAGTTTCCCCTCCTGCAACAATAAAAAAAGGCTATTCGGCTAGATAGTAGGTAATGCAGAACCACCCTGGTAAGCCGATACGATTGCGCCGCGGGACAAGATACTCGCGCTGGCACGGGTCGTGGGAAAATCCCTATGTATTCCGCGCACGCTGAAATAAGAGAGTCCTCAAAGAGGAGAGACGGCATTGGCTTTAAAGGGAGATTCGGAACTATAGATGTTGTGATGTAAATAAACAACGATCGTTAGTGTTGAAAATATAACGAAATGTATATTCATTTTAGATCTCAATTAAATGTTGTACTCGAGTTGGCAACGTTGACGGCGCTCAGATAAACGGTGTCGCAACGCCGTGCCGCTCAATAATTTTTCTCACAGCCGCCGTCGTCGCCTGTCAATGAAATCGCGCACTATTAGTGTGCCTTTTCACTGGCGGTTAGCCACAAAGCCGCTAGCCGCGGCGGCGTACCTCGGGAAAGGTCTTGCAAAGAGAATGTATGGAAACGCGTTTCTATCCTTTTCACTATGCGGCGCGCCGCACTCGACCGCGCGGCCATCATCACCCAACGCGGTTGAATGCGGCACGCCGCACCGCCCTGGCAATTTTCACTGGCGGCGTACCGCGCGGTGAGCCGCGCGTTCAATGTTTGTATTGGCGACTCGCCGCGCGGTGCGTGGCCCCCTCCCTGCTACACATTGCGTCGCCTCCGCCGCCTCCCGCCGTTCCCATAACAGACTGGCGCCTGGCTCGCTGCGAGAGAACGACGCGGCTGGCCGCGCGGCAAGGCGGCCAGCCGCGCGACGCGGCGCCAGGCCGCTAGCCGCGGGACGAACGCGAGCGAGCGGCGTGCCGCGCGGCTAGCCGCTTTGCGGCTAACCGCCAGTGAAAAGACGCCCTTACCCAAACGCTATGCATCCTCCATTGGCGGAGCGGTCCCTCCTTTCTCCGCTAGATGGCCGTCAATCGTGATTTATTTAATTTTTATTCAATATTTGATTTTGGTACAAATTGCACAAAAGGAAAAATAGTTATTTTATGAAAATGCCACCCAAATTATTCATATATCCCTTTCCTATAAATTCTGACATTTATAAATTTTGGTTATTTATATCTCTATTATTCATTTACTGACTTCTAGAAGTTTACCAATTCAATTTTATAAAAAAAAACATTTATGATTCCAAAATAAATGAAATAAATAATATTAATTGAGAAACGAATAATATTCTTTTTTCAAAGGTATTAATAACTGTTACTTAAAATAAGTTCATGGAGTCTGATGACTGTTAACTGACAGAAAACTAAGCACTCTCCGTCGATTCGCAGCATCTTCTCTCTTCGCAAGATGAAACTCCGAATTTCGCATAGGCACTTTTATTTTATAAACAGATGCTTTGGGTTTGTTTGTTTGTGTATACTCCTTATTGGGAAACTTCACGATGGGCGAGTTTATTATCATACGACAATCTCTTACAAACAACTCTACAATGAAGTGTTTATATGTATGTGCGTGTAACATATGTGTCTTGTTATTGCATTCGATAGACAGAATTGAAATGCTATTCCGTTATTTTCGCCGCATAATATATTGTGGATGGTAGTTCTGAAAGGAGAATGACCAAAGGTGGTCCAAATGTCCACCATTAACGAGACCTATGGTGACTAATAGTCCAGAGAGAGAGAGAGAGAGAGAGAGAGAGAGAGAGGAGAGAGAGAGAGAAATAGAGGGGGGAGGGAGGGAGAGGGAGAGGAAGGGAGAGAGAGAGAGAGAGAGAGAGAGAGAGAGAGAGAGAGAGAGAGAGAGAGAGAGAGAGAGAGAGAGAGAGAGAGAGAGAGAGAAAACACGGCGTAGACCGGGTAAAAACCCAAATTTCCAAGCCGCATCTACTAGCATATGTGATCACACTACACAGATGTATTATGTAGTGTTTGAACGCATATTTATTATTGTCTACATATTGGTTAATAAATGGAATAAGAGAACCAGACACGTCCATTTAAATTATAGCGCTTTTATTTTTTATACGAAAACCGATGCCCGAAGAGTCCCAGATCCTTCAACTTCGCAACACTAACAAGCACTTCATTGTACAACACCAGAGACAGAGCAGTCATAAAACAAAAGTGCGTTCGATCAAGTGTCTACAAACACTGAACATTTAGGTGATTTCTATTCTAACTAAGATCAAACGGCATATTAAATAAACATACCTGGCAAGAAAAGAGGAAAAGCTGGCAAATTGGTAGTACCCGCTACAATGCCCAAATAGAGATAAATTTGTACGTCGATAGCAAATAAAACGCAAAGAGTGCGACATTTCCATTTAGTCAACTTCATTTCGCAGAGCAGAGTTGCTTCTTCCACGGCCGATAGCTCCATATTCTGATTTAGGGCGATTCTGAGTAGCTCCATTATATCTTGTCTGAAATCGTGTGTCAAATGAATTAAACTTGAATAACTATTAAATCGTCTTGAAAGTGATACCGAAAAATTTTATTTTTCGTCATAGGGTCAATATGAGTTGTCGGTCATGGGGTCAATATGAGTTGTCGATTCTATTTTTTTATTTTTATTTCTGGAAACATACAGCGCATACAATATACATACGTGTGCATAAACATATTGTAGAAAAAAAGAAAACATTACGCCGATAATCGTTTCCTACGAAAGTAACATATTGAACAGATTTCAGTATATTTACTTAAAAATTAATTATAAACTAAGTTCATATTAAATATAAAATTAATATAGAAAACCGATGGGAGAGGTAAGGAACCTAACAGAGGTAAGGAATTGGAATTGATTAGGAAGAAGGAGTTAGACTATGGTATATGTATATGTATATAGATATACATATATGTAGATATAGATAGGTCGTATAGTGGATATATAGATACAGATATTTTTTGATGTTTATAGATATTTATAGATATGTAACGATCCGTATCGTACATGCCAGTCAACAAATGCATTGAATTCCAGTGAAATGCACTAACATCAATACAGCCATTGTTCCACCTCGTTCAGCGCTGAATTAGCACGAATTGTAAATACTTTGTCAAATCAGTTACATTGAACAACATTTTTACTCGGAATATTTTGGATTGCGTCATTTGTCGGCCTTTATAAGGCGGCGAAAATAGCACCAGGGGATCAATTCTCGAATGATCACTCTCCCCAAGACAGCGGCGGAAATAACCCGGTACTCTTCTCACGAGCTGGGTCAACGGGCCCGACCATTTTGGTTACCTCTTCCTTCCTTCCTTATATCGAGACGAGCAAGCATCAGTCTGAACTCCTACATACTCGAGCAGTGTCGAGTACAAGATACTCTGAGCACAAACTATAATCCTTATCCATGCACCCTCGTAACTTCAGGCAGATAGCCACCGCATTTGCGTTAACCCCTAACATATTCGGGAAGAGTTAACAAACTGGCAATATAAATCCCTATAAATTCCTTCTGATACAATAACTACCTTCTGATATACATTCAATCGACTTTCAATGTTCAAGTTCAAGTTCTTTATTGTGAGAATTATTAAAAAAACATACAATGTTTAACCCCTCCTATGGCGGGGTAAAATTTCTGCCCGGGATAGTTTTGCGCATAACTTTTAAACTACTATACGGATCGTAAAAAGAATAACTGCAAAATGATCACATTGAAATTTGAAATATTATAACGTTACAACATTATCTCGTAAAACAATTAAGATAATAATGAATAAATATTACAGTTAGCACAGCGCGGAAAGCGTCTAACCAAAAATGGTTAGCTCACATAGGAAGGGTAACAAACTGCCCAGAGAGCATACAACATTTCGTTTCAGAAGAAACTTCATAAAGTAGAAGCTATATAAGGCGCAATCAGTAAAACTAAAACCATCAACAATTAAAATAATCAATATCAGAAATGATCAAACAAAAGCAATAATCATCAATAATCAAATCAACCAAACTAATTTTTATAATCTTTTGTCCAAGAAGAATCTAAATACATTGTAATTACATTTAAATATAAGATACCATATAACTAAAACGGAGATAACTCACAAGTTGACACCACCTCCTCACATCAAACGTGAGGGGTGGCCCGTTACATTGGTGACCCCGACGTGATATTTCTAGGCACCTTCGGGCTACATTGTTGACTTGGACTTATGTTATAAATATATTATAAATAATTATAGATATTTATAAATATTTGTAGTAGCTACTGATATGTTGCATGAAAAGTATATAACTAAGTACGATAGGTATTAACAAGCTCGTTAGGTGCAATTGATTTAAATAATTCCTTAACGAACGTTGGTTGGTTGAGGTTGAAAATGTCGGTGGTGGAGAAACAATAATAGAGAAACCATAGTGCTGGTACAAAGGTGATCTATGACAACCTATCACTTGCATATAGCATTCTTTGTCATATTCTGATAATAAGAACGTTATAGTTTGTCAAAGAGATTAGCTATCGTACTCATTTTTTTATGAGTTGTCTAAACTATTTAGAAGTAGTTTGTCGTGTACCCGCAGACTAACAGATGACGATAATATACAGAAATAGAAATAGAAATATATTTATTGTTCGAAAATGTGTGTGGCTCACAATTACCTGTTATTATAACAGATTGACAAATTTACTTATCTGCTAATTTTGTAATTTCTTATTAAAAAATTACATTATTTCACTGGTTTGCCTATAATATCTTGTGAGGGACAACCCTTCACAAGACTCCAGGTTGTTCGTGTGTGAGGTGGTGGTATCAACTTACGAGTTATCTCCGTAATGAAAGGCGGTCTTGAACGAAGTAGAAGGAATTTATTGATCGAAGGTTTGAATAGTGCCAGTTATAACGCTTTCCGAACAGTTTACGTGGACGCGAGCATATAGATGC
Source organism: Micropterix aruncella (assembly GCA_944548615.1). Lineage (NCBI taxonomy): Eukaryota > Metazoa > Arthropoda > Insecta > Lepidoptera > Micropterigidae > Micropterix > Micropterix aruncella. The sequence goes on from OX155970.1 coordinate 972,213, forward strand.
GCGACTGCGGTTACGACGATATACGGATGAGGATTGTATGTGTGCTCCTAGTATCTTGTACTGGGCACGGCTCGAGTCTGTGTGATTACAGACTAATGTTTCGAGACTCAGGGAGAATAAGGAAAAGAAACCAAGGAGCCGGATCCGTTGAGCGATCTCGTAAGAGGGGTACCGGATATGCCGTCGCAACCTTGGGGGAAGGTGATCACTCGGGGAATGATAATTTGGTTGCTTTTTCGCCGGTTTAAATACGCCGTGAAATGATGCAATCCGAAAATATTCCGAGTAAAAGTATTGTTTCATCGTGCTGATTCATAGCTGCACGAGTCAAAATAATAGCTGAATTGTGTCTGTGGCTTTCACTGGAAATCGATGCATTTGTTGATCGCATGTAATGGACTTAAGGTCCGTTACAATCTAAATCATAACAATAATAAAACGTAATGTTCATTGAATTACCTGAAATAACATTTTAAAAAATATAACATGAAAAAATCTAAACAGACCGGATAAGTAACACAGTAGAAAACAATTAATAAAAATCATTCACTTATAATATAAAAAATAAATCAAAAAATCAAAAATCAAGAAATAATCAAAAATCCGCCTATAAATACGAAATGTATATAATTTGAAATGTGTAATCTTCCTAATTGAATTATTGTTAAAAAAATGCATGCCCAAAATATCATATTATGAGAAATATTCGTTTAACGTGTAAAAGCTTTTTTCGATAAACCATTTTTTCAACCCTGCGGTAAACCCTTTTCCTTTTAATTCTTTGATATTTGCAGGTAGGTGGTGATATATTTTTATTGAATTGTATAACATTCTTTTTTTAAATAGAGTTAAATTTGGCTTGGGTGCTTGTAGCATAGGTATATCCATATCAGTCTATCCCGGACAACGGCGGTTGCAACATCTTTGAAACGTTTGGTGATAAAAACAACGATGTAAATTTGTTTTTGTCCTTGTTGTAATGTCCAACAACCGCAATAGTCTTTGAGAATATTTGTTATGTAAAAGTTTCAATTTACACACAAATTATTAGGTGCACACATCGGGCTCGATTGCGTTTCTTCGTGAACTAAAATCGGAAATTAGTCCGTGTGAACCAGATAGTGCAATACGCTAGAGCGGAGTGTGAGATGACCGGCTGTCACTTTTTCGCATTAAAACTGCCCGCCAAGGTCACAAATCTTATACCGCACGAAATATGCTCGAATTTATTCGGACGAGTATAAGTTCGGCAGGTAGTATTTATCGACGATCGTTCGTTTCATTTTCCGCTCTAACGTATTGCTCTGTCTCGTTCGCTTGGACTAATTTTAGTTTTAGTTCACAAAGAAACGCAATCGGGCCCATTGTTAAGATATTTTTAAAAATGTTGAGTATTTTCTAACCTTGAACTAACTACCAAAAATTATTTGACTTTCTTGTTATATATTATTTTGACGATGAATTGTACTTTTTTGACCAGGTATTTTTATTATCTTATATTACTTAACATAATAATATACTAACCCCTCATGACTCTTTCTTTCTTTTCTCATATTAATGACTGACCATATTAATGACTGTTTCTTTCTTTTCTCACATATAACTTTATTTATATTATTTAATCGAATTTTATATTATATTTATTGCCGATTATTTAATGGAATTGCACTTTATTTATTATATTATTTTTAAATATTTTTTATTAATATTTTATTTATTTTTTTATTTTAAAGACCACATTTTAGGGAAATTTAGAGTTATTAGCTTTTTACTAAAATTTGTACATTTGTAAACAATCAAGCAATCAAACAAACTTGATTGTAATATTAGAGTCCTATCCAAGTCCCAGTTGGGTGACAGAAACAAATAAGCAAAAAGTTAAGGTTTGGTCATCCGGTTCCTGTTATTTTTTTAAGCAAATCAATGTTTTATAGTAGTTAATTCAAATAAATAAAATAAATAAAATATATAATTTCAATAATCAAGCGAAGTGATGTCCGATGCAATATGCCATTTAGGTGGAAGCATCCTTAAGGGGAAATTTGCTGGTTCTTGTTTTCTTATCAAATAACCTTCTAACAAAACACACCCTTTACAATTCTGGGAAAGTTTAGATAAAAGACATAATTAATTAAACAAAACAGATTATTCGCAAACCTTTTAAAAATCAACCATGCACACTTCAGATAGCCTGAAGTCAAGTTAAAATAAATAACCTCATTGTCGATTCGGCTATGGCCACCGAAATATATAAACGCACAGAAAAAGCAGACTTGCGCTAAAATGGCCGCCAAAATGACAAAGATCAACCCAGGAACGTACAGTTCTGTTGAAGAAACAAATCATTACTAAAATTCTATTTCTTTAAATGAAAAGTCTCACCATGTCCGGTCATATCCTCGTTTATGTTGATTCCCGAAAATTTTAGTACTGCTGTGAGATGCCAGATCATATTCTGTAGTGAAGAGTCCTCGAGAGACCAGCTCCAATGTAATCCAACTTTTAATCGTCTCCAATATTCCATGGCGAAAACAAAATGTTCAAAATACCAATATTTTTTTTTCAGGGTAATTTTCACGAATATCTGCACAGTCAATCGCTTATTATTTTAATAAATTGCCTTAAAAGATTAAAAGCGATTAAAAACATCGATATTTTCAAGATATCCATTCAAGTCTATCTGCTTAAAATCCACATGTATGCTCATAACGACTTCTTAAAATATTTTGAAAATTGCATCGTATCTACCCATTTAATTTAATACATATTATTTATTGTCGATAATATGTACAATAAATACATATTATTTATTGTACATAGATAGATAGATAAATCTTTTGCGTATAAATCGTTACAATAGAGATTGAAGAGGAGAGGTCCTAATATTGAGCCCTGAGGCACACCGATGTTTACTATTTCACATCTCGATTGCTCAGCCTTTTCCTCAATACCATCAATTATTTTAATCTCCACCACTTGCTGCCTATTTTGTAGGTACGATTTAATGAGTGAATTGGCCCCTCCTCTAATTCCATAATGGTTTAGCTTATCTACCAAGGTATTGATGTTTATACAGTCGAATGCTTTGCTTAGATCGCAGAACAGTCCTGCTGAAGGCATCTTCTTGTTTCGACTATTCTCAATCGTGAAACATGCAGACAGCGCTGCATCCTGTGTAGATTTTTTTTGTCCGAAATCCATATTGACTGTCTGAAATGACCCCAAATTTTTCAAGGAAACCATTTAGTCGTTTTTCTATGACCTTCTCCAAAATTTTTGAGAAATTACTCGGTGGGGCTACGGGTCGATAATTTTCTACGCTCGTGGGATCGCCCTTTTTATATATCGGTGTAATCTTGGCTACTTTGTAACAATCTGGAAATATTCCCTCTGAAAAGCTTAAATTGTAAAGATATGTTAGACAAGGTGCCAGTACACGTTTATGGATTTTAATTACGCTAACAGGTATGTCATCGAGACCAGTTGATTTTTTGTTTGTTCTTTAGAGAGTCGATGCAATTTTCTATTTCTTGATTGTTGATCGATAGTTTGATCCTTATTAAATGTTGTTTATGTAGAACTCTTTGGATGCTTTCTTTTTTTCTAGCTTTTATATATTTTTGTTATTAAATTGCTGATTCTCTGTTTTCTCATTATTTCTGTTGTTTTTTATTTTTCTAGTTTTTATGTCTTTGTTATTGAATTTTTGAATATCTACGTTTTTTTCAATTATTAGTTTAATATAGACTTTTAAGCTATTGCATAGCTTTTATCGCGGGCCTAGGCCAGCGCGGCGACCGAATGAAGAAATTTCTTAACGAAAATTAATGATTTTAAACTGATAATTACGTCTAAACGAGTACTGCTTACGATTCGAAAAAAATGTATATGTTAAACAAGAACATTTTCCTAATATTCTTAGCTTTGAATATTTTAGATTTTGTTTATATTACATAGTGTAATTAATTTGTGAAATTAGGTCTAACCGAACACAAAAACGACTACTACGCAAATACTATCTGGTGTATTATTATGAAACCTGCACCATTTTAAAGATAATGTAATTATCTATCTTTTTATCTACGATTTTTTTCGAATAATCCGTTTTTTTTGCTTTATCGAATAAACATTCGTGCGCGGCGCTCTATCGGAAGATGTTTACATTATTCCGAATCATTTGCTACCGCAGCCGCAAATGATTCGGAATAATTTCAACGTTTTCCGATAGAGCGCAGTTATCTGATATCAGAAAAAATAAAATAAAAAAATACTTGTGGCACTCGGGGACTGCCGCGGTAAAGCTATTGCATAGCATTTTTAACAACTTATGCAATTATAATTATTTTTTTTTTTTCTGATATCAGATAACTGCGCTCTATCGGAAAACGTTGAAATTATTCCGAATCATTTGCGGCTGCGAAAGCAAATGATTCGAAATAATTTAAACGTCTTCCGATAGAGCGCCGCGCACGAATTTTTTATTCGATAAAGCAAAAAAACCGGATTATTCGAAAAAAATCGTAGACAAAAATATAGATAATTAAATTATCTTTAAAATGGTGCAGGTTTCATAATAATACGCCAGATAGTATTTGCGTAGTAGTCGTTTTTGTGTTCGGTTAGACCTAATTTCACACATTAATTACACTATGTAATATAAACAAAATCTAAAATATTCAAAGCTAACAATATTAGAAAAATGTTCTCGTTTAACATATATGTTTTTCGAATCGTAAGCAGTACTCGTTTAGACGTAATTATCAGTTTAAAATCATTAATTTTCGTTAAGAAATTTCTTCATTCGGTCGCCGCGCTTGCCTAGGCCCGCGATAAAAGCTATGCAATAGCTTAATAAAATAAATAAATAATTATAATTGCATAAGTTGTTAAAAATGCTATGCAATAGCTTTACCGCGGCAGTCCCCGAGTGCCACACGTATTTTTTTATAATTTTATGTGTAATTAGAAATATAATTTTATTTGTAGAAATACCGCTAGATATGTAATTTCTATACCCAGATCGGGTTTTTGAAAATAAATTATTCTTATTCTTATTCTTATATTCATAAATATAACACATTTACTTATATTCACAAATATATTAATAAGTAATCAAAGTGGGTGGGGATCGAAAATAAGTACCCGTACGTTAATAACACAGTAGAGGCCAACGAACAACACTAAACAGACATAAGAATCTAAATTCAAGTGACGACATTGAAATTGAAGCCATGAATCCATGATTCGATTTTTTTGTAAAGGTATGTATTAATTGAGGTTTACCGTGTTATAATTAGGGATGAGTCGCAAAACATGTCCATGGCTCCATATTGCTGACCTTATTAATTTCCCAGTAATTATTTATTAATTTATGTGACGAGTTTCAGCGATAATTTTAATATCTACATACTTATATAACAATGTCTTATATAAGTATACAATAATACGCTTTTTTCAATCAATAATTTACTTGAAGTGTAGCCCTTTATTATTTAAATCTGTTTTTTTTAGAAATAGTTACCTTAAAATAAAGAGTTATCCTTGTGCCCATTGCAAGAGATTCGATAGGCATTCAAGATAGGCCCATAGGCATTCAATTTATAAAAGCAATTGGCAACTTGGGTTGTCGAAGTTTTAACGATTAGTCGTTCTATCTCCCTGGAGTGAGCGCAGAAGACTTAGGACAAAAACAGTCCACCGTCTAGCTCCGCCACAAACCCGTAAGAGGCCGACGCCTTAACCGCGAGATAGCCAGGAATGTTACCCGGCGGGCCGACACTCGCGCCTTGGTCCGCGATAGATTCGGTATTCACAGTTTCACCGCTTCGTAAGGGAGAGGCCCGCGCAAGCGACCTCGAACTCGGAACCAATCGAGAGACCGGAGAAATCTGGTCACAATTGGAAGTAAGGGCGCGAGTGTCTCGAGCCGCCGGGAAGTAATTCCTGGCTTTCTCGCGGTAAGGAGTTGGTCTCTTACGGGTTGTGGCGTAGCTAGATGTCGGATTGTTATGTCCAAAGTCTTCTACGCTCACTGCAGGTCGATAGAACGACTAATCGTTAAAACGTCCTGTGGTGACGGGCTCGCCCGTTGTAGTTGACAACTCAATATGTTAGTCAGAGTTTAGGGAGTTAATGGGCCCTTGCGGAGTTGGCCACGTAGACCCATTCTGTTCAGGGTTGGTCACACTCACGGGTCAACACCCATCCGACGGCCTCCACGCATGAAGTGCGAGCCTGGGTAGGACTCTGGCGTTGGTCAGTTTCCCCTGGGAATCAAACTTCTGGCGCTCCTGGTGCGGCGTTAGCCAATCGACGGTTGTGGCGTAGCTAGACGCTGGATTGTTTTGCCCAAAGTCTTCTACGCTCACTCCAGGGAGATAGAACGACTAATCGTTAAAACTTCCTGAGTTGACGGGCTCGCCCGTTGCAGTCGACAACCCAAGTTGTTAGTCAGAGTGCACCGTCGATTGGCTTACGCCGCACGGTGCACAGACCGTCCAGGAGCGCCAGAAGTTTGATTTCTAGGGGAAACTGACCATAAGGCCAGAGTCCTACCCAGGATCGCACTTCATGCGTGGAGGCCGTCGGATAGGTGTTTACCCGTGAGTGTGACCGACCCTGAACAGAATGGGTCTTCGTGGCCAACTCAGCAAGGGCCCATAACTCCCTAAAAGGGATTGGCAGAATTTGCAACAAGCACGGGCTTGAAATTATTGCTATGCACTGGAATAAAGAGCATGTCAATGTAATATAAAATCGAAGACTATCGCGGTTGTTTGACATTATAAATATGTTAGAAAACGAATTTACCGCGTGAAATTTGTAGCACCCGACGTTTCGGTGACGTTGCAGCCGCCGTTGTTCCAGCCGCAGCCCACTCGTTTTGTTCAAGAACGATCTATATCGTTATACGCAGTCTCGGCACAAAATTAGGATAGATGCTGAGATAAAATACGTATACCGTAAGCTATTTTGTATATCGTTACAAGCTGGAAATATATAAACAGCTAACCGTTCTCACACCTTTGGACTTCAACTTTGCATTAATTTCAGTTGACTTTCACCTTCTAAATACTAGAGCGGCTTCGCTTATTTACTGTATCAATTGATGCATTTAAGTGATTCGACTAATACTTGCGGAATAACAGACAGTATGCACAGCAATCTGACAATATGACAGATATGGTCGAACTATCATGTAGTTTTATATTTATTATTTTATTAGTTTTATATTTTTATGTTTTTTTTTTTTTTTTGCTTGTTCAATGTTAGCATTAATTTAGTTATGTAGTCATTCATTTTTAGACTTACACTCTAGCTTTAATATTCAAGGGCGAATTGGATTCATCTGTAATGCCCTTGAATACTATTTGAAACTAATAAAATAATAAATATGGATAAATATGGATCAGCAGCCGTCTCTCATGGCGTTATTTTATTCGCACTATTATTCTCCATGTTTATTAACCCTTTAAGGGTCATGGGTAGGCTTACCATAATCATAAAGGTCTGAGTCGGGACATCCTCACAGTGGGGGGGGGGGGGGGTAAAAAATATGTTTGTACTAAAAAGCGTTCCAATATTTAACTTAACATTTATAAAATTCTATAATCTACTCAATACAAAATTTAAACAGCTGGAGGACATAACATTCAAAAAAACCAAGGAGATGCTGATAGGCCACCCCTTCTATAATATGGCCGAATTTGAGGGCCATGATTTTTCAAATATTGTGCCCATTTAAATTACTTAAAAAAGTAGAACCTTATTGTCTGATTATTTTATATGGTCTTATATCTGTACTTTTAGTTTAAAATGCATAACGTAGATTTAATTTGATTAATTAACATTTTAACAATTTGACAATTTGAATATTACGATGAATAATTTTACTACGTATCTTTTCGAATTACTAACTACTTCAAATATTAGGCTTCCATTTTGATTATTTATATTTATAGTTTGACAATCTAGTAGTTAATTAATTATATACTACCTATGTATGATCAGTAAAGAGTAGTAGCGAAACTTACTACCTAACCCAATTATTTTGACACGTCCAAGAGCGGTCTTTAGCCGTCAATTGGACACGACGAAAATGTAATCTAATGTAATGTATTAGTAGGTATGTAAATTAGTTACAAAAAATATATATAATACATATCACGGAGGAGATTTTTAAATTACAAACGTGAAGTTTAGCTGAAGCAGCTGAAATGGATGTTTACATTATTTATTGTACCAATCGTACTTCTCGCTGGAGTGAACCTTTTTCAATAAATTATCATTTTAATTTTTTTTTTTCATAGAAGTCGTTGCATGTAATTACAAACTTAAGTTTACAGTGTAGTAACGCTCGTATAGTAGACTCCAGCATGCGGCCTAGATCATCCGACCAAATGTGTTTCACTACCGATTCCTTGTAATATGATATTATTAGACTAATTTGGACATTTTATTTAAAGTTGAGTATTGTGAGGGTGGCCACCCTGCACTAGACTCCAATTATTCGTGAGTGAAGGGCGGTTCTCATCAATGTGTTTTCTCCGTATTGAAAGTCGTGATGTCGTGGTTGTGTATCCGAAGTGTGAAGCGCCGCGATAGATTTGAAGCTAATGATGATCGCGTATACTATAGTATCCGCAGTACAAACTGGCGACTGGGGCAATTAGAGACAGTTAACATAGGAATGGTACCATGTCGATGAAATATTTATCTATACTAATATTATAAAGAGGTAAAGTTTGTGAGGTTGTAGGAAGTAATCCCTGGATCTAATGAACCGATTTTGAAAATTCTTTTACCAATAGAAAGCAACATTATTTGTGAGTGTCATAAGTTATATATTAATCCGAAAAATGAAAAGACTTGTTCGTGGTAGTGAGGTTTGGAAAGTAAGTCGGAGAATAAGCGGTCGAACAAAAACGTTTCTAACTAACGCTGCCTTAACGATGAGAGATATATGATTAAGTTATAGAGAAAAGTTGTAGAGCTTGATAATGCCTACATAAATTCAGCGACAGCATATGTCTAACTTTTATATTTTATTAATTATGAATTCTTATGAAAATAAGTAAATTTATCGTCTCAAGTATTTAAAGCAAAAGACTTTTCCCTTTTACTGCATAAATAGTTAAAGAGATACTACGACATAAGTATGGAACCGCGACCGTATCGTAATCTATACTTCTATACTAATATTATCGAGAGGTAAAGTTTGTGACATTGTAGGAAGGATCTACTGAACCGATTTTTTTTAATGTGGCTTTCTATTGGAAAATTCTTTTACCAATAGAAAGCCACATTATTTGTGAGTGTCATCGGCTATATATTAATCCGAAAAATGAAAAGACTTTTACCTGCTAAAATTAGATAGATAGATAAAATTCCTAGATTTAGCCAAAAGCGGTGAGTAAATACCGTAATAGGTGGTAAGTAGCTAACCGATTAGGACTATTAATTGTGGTAACCGTAACAGTTCGATTTCGACATTTTATGACATTTTAACGACACTTTTGCTAAATTAGTTTTCGTCTACTTTTATTTTAATAATTCAATATCAATATTTATATTTTTAACTTATTTAATATTTATCGTAATGAAACAATACTGAAATAATATTTATTTCCCTCGTTTCATTACTTTATCGACATTCCTTTTGTATGCATAAAACTACCTACACTACGGTTACAGGTATCGCTCCATAAGGCCGTGCAAGTGCGAAAGAGATAGCACGATTTCGATGAAGAATTACCTGACTCGCCACTTTGTAATGCGGATAGTATATGCGTGGTTGTTGTCGATACGAAGATAATGAAGAGCGCGAGTACTTGGTAATGAGCGGGCGACGGCCGCTTAGAGGATGATCGAAGAGCGAGGTATAAACGCGATGACTACTGTGTAGAGGATGATGAAATATGTGTCGAATGTACTGCTTTTTATATGGTAAGTATGATGCAATATCTACTGAGTGGGGTCAGAATAAGTGTGTCAATTCGTATCGATCAGAAGAAATGACATTAGTAATCAGCTGTGTGTGCGATAAATGCCGAATTTAGTTGGAATTCAATTGCAGTTGACTCGTGTATATTTGAGCGTATTTGCGGTTTCGATTTTATAGAAATTACTTCTTTTGTTGTGGGTATGTTGGACGAAGTCTCCAACAGTATCATAATTATGATATTTATTCCTATTTTCCTTCCCTTTTTATTCCCAGTTCATCCTGATTATTATTTTTTATTAAACAAAGCTTATAGGAAGCTTATATAGGCAAAGTGACTAACAAGCTAAGTTTTATTAAAAGACATTAATGATTAGAAGATCTAAATCTCGAAGTTTTTCTCTCGATATTTTGGACTCGTCATGCGATGTTGGTAGGCGTGGCGGCGTGTCGCGCTACGCCACGCGCGTCGCATACCACCATACACTTGTTCGCGCCATAGTATACAGTATACTGTGTTCGCACGTCTCTGGCATCGCTAAAACCCAACCGGGACAAAATCTCAAACCGGCCGGGACGCCGGGACCAATGTCTGAAACCGGGACAACCCCGCTTAAACCGGGACGTATGGTAAGCCTAGCCATGGGACATATGTGTTCCATAAATTAAAAAATCATTCTATAAATCATCGAATATCAATATAAATAGGATAGAAAACGAATTTACCGCGTGAAATTTGTAGCACCCGACGTTTCGGTGACGTTGCAGTCTCCGTTGTCCAGGGTAGACTGAAGAGCTGTCAATCAGTTGTTTCACGGGTAAGCCGCAAACAGCTGCCGCCACTACGTAGGTTATAACGGTGGTGGGGGGCCGGGCTCGGAGCGCGCGAATTTTGAAAATCCGTCTCGCACACAACACTCACTGTATCCTGTCTTACGTCTTTGCGTTCGGCGTTCGGCGGCGGGAACATTTTAAGAAGAGGGTTCCACGTAGAAGAGAGTTTGTAACCGTCGTCTCTATTGAAATTTAACGCGGTAAATACGTTTTCTATCCTATTTATAATGTCGAACAACCGCGATAGTCTTCGATTTTATATCACGAATATCAATAATATATAAACTATATTTTTCCATTTTATTCGGGCATTAAAATCTTATTATAAGCAAAAAAAATATTGTTTAAAAATATACAGTTTCGTTTTTATTATTGCAATTAATAAATGAACTCTGTGATTTTAAATAAATAAATAAAATATTTTTGTCGATTTTTTCCACTCCTTTTTTTTAGTACGTTTTTTTAGCACGCATGATATCTGAGTTAAATAATAAAATAATCTTTATGGACCACAGGGACATTTATAATTTATACTAAATTTATTGAACCGATTTTCACAAATCCTAACATACATTTTATATACATCGCCCTTTAACAGTTTTATGTATCGAAAATTTCCATACTCTACTGCAAAGCTTATGGTCCTCAAAGGTATAATTATTTTGTCGCTGGATTATCTTCGTCGTGATACATGTATGCCGGTGGTCTCCAATTTTAAAACCAGGTTAGGTGGGAATATCTGATTGTGTTCATTTCGACCATAAACACGAATCTAGATCAAATCGTAGACTGAGTTGGAATTAATGGAAATATAATAAATACGTCAAAAACCTTTGATATTCCCCAACTTCTTTTATAAATACATCGACTTCGTATTGATGATGTTGCCATTGAGTTTTCTAGGGAAATGTATTGATGGGTAATATATTTCGTATAAGGCACAAACGAATGTAGCCAGTAGGCGTATCTAATTTTTTTTAAAGGTTTAATACTTTATTCATTTAATTTTTGTACGTTTAGCCCCATTGTTATCAATGTTATAAGTAACTCGGAAAAATTGAACACCGAAATGCAGCCAATGCTCATTGCCCACCTAATTAGGACTAAACTGTCCCGTATCTAGGCGGGTCATATTAAATAATTAAAAAAGTAATACAACTTATGTAACAATTAGCCTAATTAGTTTAAAAAACTTTTTAGTTTTATAAATGATGAATGTACCTTAATTAAGATTGAATAATATATAATAATAAATAAATAAAACTATAATACAAATCAAAATACTAAATTTGTAAGAATAATACATTGTAGGTAATACAATATGGCAAATACACATATACATAAATACGATTTCAATAAATAATAAATGCTGTATGGTATAAACATATTTATAATTTAATAAAATATATAAATACAATTATAAAAGCAGTGCTAAAAAATATTAAATAATATAAATAGAAATATGATATGATATGCTAATAATATATGCATAATAATTTATATAAATATACATTATTATTTTTAAATTAACCGTTATACATACGCTTTACAAACCAAATTTCCAGATTTAGACCTCCCTAATTCAAATAGCCATTTATTAATATTGTGTTGAAACTGTTGAATGTTCTTTAGGTGTTTCAATTTTTTCACTATGTCATTATATAATTTGGGACCAATGAAAAAAGCTTGTCGTTGTGCAAATGTTCCTTGCACTCGAGGAATAAGGAAATTTTGTTTCCGTGAACTCCGAGTATTGCAGTTTTGCTATGCTATACGAATGCTATTGCTATGCTAAATATGTTTTGCGAGCATATTTAACGCCCAATTGTTGCAGATATTTTTTCCAGTTAAAGTCAAGCCATCAATCATTTGGAGCAAAAATCTCTATTTTTGCTCCAAATTTCAGATTATTTTAATGTGTGTTACTGAGATGCTGGCGAGGACACATCCTCTTCGCATCCCCGAATATCGCAAAAAACTTAACTGACTCAAAATACGTGATCGCAGAATACCATACTGTACAACGTGCTACTCATTCCTGCTTCTCTTTACTCGAATATAATAGCCTCTTACTCCGCTTAACACAAAATAATATTCCATCAATCTTACAACATTATCATGCTTCCTTTAACAATCACTTTTTCACTGTTTACGCATTTCGTTTCTGTTGTAACGTGGTAATTTTACCTGTCCATTTCCCTGTTCCCGATCCCCTTTTGTCTTATTTTCGGTTAAGGCTGCAGCTTAAATAAAAAAAATGCTACCTTATTTATTTTTTCATATCTGCTGGTAGGTTGGCTGTAAGAAATCGATTTTATTTGATAAGTCTGCATTTGTACTATTTTTATAATAAATATATATTTTAATTTCTTCGTTCTACTATCCTGGCCAAATGGTCATCAAATGTATGTATTATGGAAACCTGTCAAAACAAGAACTCAAAAAATACAGCTAAATAAAACCAAAACAGCACAAAAACCACTTTTTAATCAAGCACATTATTACAATGCATAGCAGTAATAAAACAATCTTTGATCCTATGAAACGATCGATGCAAATACACATTTAGTTTTAACATAGAAGATCTACGAGTGAGCAGAAGAATCTACCGCAGAAGAGAACCAAGGCATGTGCGAAGTCTAGAAACAAATCTAAAAAACAGCTGCTACAAAAGTAAATGCCGTATACATCACTTTAAGAAAGGACATATACATGGGAATGGTAAGGTCGAAAATTGAGAAAGTGGTCAATTTCAGCGGTTTCTGGGAGTTAATCAACATCACAAGCAGTGGTCTGGCATCTCGAGGTTTCATTGCATGCCATTCGGCGTCCCACAGGGCTCTTTCTATGTCCTCTCCAGAATTGATGAGGTACTGCCCGAAGTAGCAATAGAGAAGGTAAAGAAACATGGTATATCCGATGTCCAAAATGGTAAATTCACACGTTTCCTGTAATGAAATTAATTTATTAGTATTTTATTCTCATTTTTTAGCCATGATTTACCTGGAAAGTTAGTGATAAAAAAGTGATCTACTTGGACTGGTAAGAAGTACTGGGCTACTAGCTGACCTAACCACATAGTGGGTAGTTACAAAAGATCTTATACATCTAGGTGACATATCAAGGGCTGGAAACAAGCCCCCACTCCGTCTACTAATACTACTACTACTACTACTACTACCTGAAAAGTTACACAAACGCCTAAAAACTGTAAGCTCAACTCGATGCCGATAGGAGCAGAAATAAGGCGATTAATTCCAACAACGAAGGCTTGGAGTTGCTGGTGCCTCATCACCGCGTAGTGTATCCTAGAAGTGAGGTTTTCGTCGCTGAATTTAAGGTTGGAGACTTCAGCCGCGATGGCCTTGGCCTGAGCGGACGCGTTGCCCACGATCGCCACAAACAGCACCCAGAATGACGTCATTACCACTAAATTGTAAACGCCGATTATTAGTCGAATGAAGTGGTATATTGCAATGTTGCGGGGTGTCGTCTCATCTTCCATACCTGAAATTTATTCTCAAATTCATAATCCAAGACATGATCAACGCATGATAGGTCATGATGGGTCAGAAAGAAATATGTAAACCTGGAAATATAACTGGATAAGTTGGGGTCAACGAAGTGCCAACGATAATTTCAGAGTACAGATAAGAGAAAACTATTGTAGCTTGAGCCAAAAAGAAGGTACGACAACGCCATTTCATAAGCGTCATCTCTACGGTAACAGCCTGTTCTTCCTCATGGGTCAGTGAAGCATTTTGCTTTTGAGCCATCTTAAGCAAATCCATTAATTCTTGCCTGCAATATGTTTGATCATTTAAATATAGCACTTTAATTTTCCTTGGGTTATTTTATTACCTTTTAAAAAACAGCCATCCTGCTTTCATATACACTGGATAATGTGCTAAATACACGGACTCTATATCTATTTTGCGATGGCCATTGCAAGTAATTATAGCATACAAGCTTCCAAATTGATCCAGGAGAGCAAACATAAGACAAAAGATGATACCGGGAATGTAAATTTCTGTTGATAATAAAGTAGAAATCTATATATATACGAGAGGTATTACCCGGCGTTGCCCGTGTTATATCTTTTCTCAAATACCAATGTATACCAATTTTCTTGGCGATCGGTTGAGCAGTATAGAAGTTGGTGTGCTGCAGCGCCGTCTAGTTGAAAGTTGCAACAAAGCGGATATATATAAAAACCTTAACCATGAAAAAATACATATATATGCCAACTTTCATGGTGATCGGTCAAACGGTTTCGGAGTCTATTAAACTCGGACAGACGGGCATACAGATATACCAACATCCATTTTTATATTATATTATTTTGGCCTGTTTTTAAAATTTAAATTTTGAATGCCTATATCTCGCTTATTTATAGCGACCGACACAATTTTCTTCCAGATTTAGCATTAAAATGAAAAAAATTGGAGAGAGGTTCCTATACTGCAGTTATTCCACTTTTATAACTATGTGATAATACTTACATGTATATATTTTAATTAAAGAGTTTTGAACAATGAAGCACAAATAATTAAAAAGCAGGAATAATTTCACTGTATTACCTTCACAATATTTTGAATTTAGAATAACGCTTGGCCGACTATGACGTTTGTAGGTTTAACATAGCAGCGCCATCTATGGATTACTCAATAGATAACGCCATCTGTTAAAATCGTTTGGAACTAACAGATAATTGCGAATGTCAAATAATAGACATTGCAATAAAATAATATCGCGACTATAAATTAAGACGTAAGCTATCCTATCTTTCAAGTTGGATCAAACTGCACATTGTGTGCAAATTTGATTCAAATCGGTTAAGTAGTTTAGGAGTCCATCGCGGACAAACAACGTGACACGTAATTTATATATATTAAGATATATATATATATATATATATATATATATATATATATATATATATATATATATATATATATATATATATATATATATATATATATATATATATATATATATATATATATATATATATATATATATATATATATATATATATATATATATATATATATATATATATATATATATATATATATATATATAAAATTAGTAAATGCTACTTGAATAGCAGCGAAGGAAATCCCAGCTTGGATTGGGAAACGCTTATGTTTGAATGAGATATACTTACGGATGTGCACGACTTTCGACTGTGCATGTTAGTTTATGGGTCCCTTTACCGTCGACGAACGATCACTTATCATCCATATATCTCAAAAATCGAGCTTTTCCTTTTTGCAACACAAAATGCCTCCAATCGAGGCGAATTAAAGCGAAAAAACTAAAATAAAACACTTTGATCACATCGGCAAAGGCCGTTTCATAAATGGAGGATGACGTTTCGAAATAATTCAAAATTTCGTACGTTTCCAACATTTAAAATATGACATTATTAGGCTGCGTTAGTTATCAATGAGCCAACAAATCGAAATAAAATAAAAAACCTCCAATGCACAATGAAATGAAAGAAGATACTTCAATCTTAATTTCTGGCAGAGAAGTTTATACTAAAGACTATATAATAATATCAAAATAAGGTAAACTTGTATAAAATTGTATAACATTAGCAAATGTATAAAGAAACATGGTAAAAAAAAAGTATAATATTTTTATATTTGATAAGGTTTTGTAAATAATCCGTTCATAGGATGATGATTAGCAGTAAAATAAAATTAGTAAATGCTACTTGAATAGCAGCGAAGGAAATCCCAGCTTGGATTGGGAAACGCTTATGTTTGAATGAGATATACTTACGGATGTGCACGACTTTCGACTGTGCATGTTAGTTTATGGGTCCCTTTACCGTCGACGAACGATCACTCATCATCCATATATCTCAAAAATCGAGCTTTTCCTTTTTGCAATATATATATATATATATATATATATATATATATATATATATATATATATATATATATATATATATATATATATATATATATATATATATATATATATATATATATATATATATATATATATATATATATATATCCATCTTGTAAAATATAAGAAAAAGGAACAAGTTTTCTTACCATTATTGGTCATGTTTTCGTTCATAGTTATCCCCATGGTTTTGATGATGGCTATATAGTGCCAGAT
This sequence comes from Micropterix aruncella, assembly GCA_944548615.1. Lineage (NCBI taxonomy): Eukaryota > Metazoa > Arthropoda > Insecta > Lepidoptera > Micropterigidae > Micropterix > Micropterix aruncella. Next base: position 989,131 of record OX155970.1, read on the forward strand.
GATGTTCTGCAGCGAGGAGTCTTCAAGAGACCAACTCCATTTCAGCTGGGTCTTTAGTCTTCTTGAAAAATCGTTAAAAGCCATTCGACCACTAATCTAATATATGCAGGTAAAAATGGAATCCACATTATTATTTATAGTAACAAATTGCAATGTGTCTTAGGTATTTATTTTAGATGAAGCAGTGACAAATATAGATATTATGGCGCCAGGTGTGGCGGAAATATGACCAATATAAGTCGGGAAATACACGAAGGGACCTAATGAAATGTAGTGGTATGAAGAAACGGCCAAGCTAGTAATGTTGAGTAGATTGCAAGGGATATTATCATCACAAATATTATATCAAAATTTCATAAAGATCGGACGAGTCTAACTACATTTTTGGGCGACCGTTAGGTGACTACCTGAGAGCACTCGGCTGATTCCTTTGACGCCGCTCGGACGGTCCCTGTATACCTGACTCTATACAATTGAATAGTCGTGTTCTTTTGTTAATGTAGTACCCCTTGCTTAGGTATATTTTGTTTTGGGGTCTATACTCATCTAATAAGACCTTAACACGTGCATTTTTCAAAGGAAAATCACTCGGCAACGATGCTAAACTGTTATTTCATCAGTATAATTTGAAACTTCGTAACGGCAACATCTCTGCGCTCAGGATTATTATAATGGACAAAAACCGTGGAAATTGCTTGCCAAACAGCAGCATGCATTTATAACGAAGGGCTACAACCTGTTTTAAAAATTTTGGAGGTGATGGGTGTCATACTTGGCCCTATCGCCGCTCAATACGCCGAGAAACGCGACAGTGATCGCGTACGCGTAGGGAACCGCCGCAGCTCTAACGCTTCAATAGAGACTAGGTCGAGACGAAGGGAAGCTATTTTGGACGAGCACAACTTCTACGAAGAATCGGAAGGTCCATTGTATGGAGCAGGCATCGCTGATTAACCCGAGGTAAGGTTTTTTCATGATTTTTCTGCAACCAAAACTTTAAACGCGTTTATCTCAAAACAATGTTTTTCAGTACCTTGTTGATGAAATTTCGGAAACTATCCGGCCGATTGTCATGAAATTTGAATGACATATTCTTCATAGTTATGGCTATAGCGCATATCATCAGATTTTTGAAATTTTGATTTAAAGTATTTTTTTACAAAAAACTGCAAAAAAACGCGTTTTTTTTACTTTTTCGAAAAACGTGCGCCATTTTGTTATTTTCGCGAATATCAAAAATCTGATGATATGCGCTATAGCCACTGACATACTGAATCTAAAACTGTTTTATTTTTTTGTTTCAGATGACCTGTCTCGGAGATACCATCAACAAGCCACGAACATTACATTTCTACACGGGTTTTTCAATGCTACGTTTTATTATAATAATTGTTCAGAAAAATAAAAAAATAAAAATTCTTGTACTTGAAAGATGTGTTTATTATATAGGATCCATTTTATCCCATAATTGTTTGCAAAAATCCTCGAAAAAAAATCGCGAAAATAGCCTATTTTCGAGGTGCCTAAAGTGAGAAGAAGCCTGAAATGTATCGATGAGCGTCGAGGCGTTGGGGGCATCCAGATTTGCCGCAAGGCGATTTTGACAGCTAACTGACGTTTCCCGATTTGCTGCTTCCAGTTTTGCCGCATCTATTCTGTCGCTTCCAGATTCGCCGCATCCCAATTTGCCGCATTTTATTTCGCCGCGTTCAGATTCGCCGCGTCCCATTTTGTCGCAAATGAAGGATACTTAGGCCACGGTTACATGAAAAATATTTTTTCGAAAACGAACCGCTACATATTTTTTTTATTTCGATACATACCAAACCTAAACTAATTTCCTCAGTTTAAAACCGTATGTATCAAATATCAAAAGTAATTAATATTGGGACGAAATCATTAAAATATTCATAGGTTTTTTGACATGGCAATAAGTGGATCTCCTTTCGCTCACAAAAAGATACTACGCTATGGGGATGTTTTGAATAGGTTTATCGATATTTTTTCTGATAAGTTATATCATTACCTATGGTTTATTTTGGTGTCGCTTTAGTTTAATATGAATAAAATCACTTTCTTGACAATAGTTACTTATTTAAACGTAGTAGTTTTATTGTGTACAATAGAACCTTGATTACAGGTCAGGGGGTCGGGATCGGAGGGTTGAAAGTATATGGGAAATAGGCGGAAAATAGAAAACAGGAGCATGTAGAACCAACAAAATACCTAGGTATACCAACATTTTTACCTACTTATATACAACAGTCACGCTGAATCGTGTTGTGGTCGATATCGGCCAATTGGGCATCTAGGGGTTAAACGTCTCCTGGATTGGTAAGACGTCTCCTGGAGTAAACTTTCTATGATAGTTTGGCAGGGGAGAAAATTGCCACCTGGTGTCTTTAAGTAGCTTCCTATTTAGTGATCCACCGGATGCCGATAGGTTAATTAGCTTATTAGTAAACTTGATAGATTCCATAAAATATTAAGATGAATATGGGACTTCCCTTAAAATGGGTGGGGTTTCTCCTTCCGCCGCAGCGAATATAAGAAACAGTAGAAAATAGTCATATTCCCGAAATAACCTCAAAATTGATCTAGGAGAAAGCTAACTTGGCACATTGGGCCTGATAAAAAAAGCCCAGCCTTCTGTTTTATATGACTACTCCTTACATTTAAATCCCTTCATGACAATTATACCAATTTGCAAGCAAGGAACATAGTAAGTACCTACCTATTTTGTACAACAACCAACATTGTGTTTAAGGGGCTGAAAATTTAGTGCCGATCGGTAAGCTACCACTGATCGTTATCCGTGTTCTTTTATATTATTCAAAACTATTTGTAGTAAGACGTCTTTTTTGTTTCAATAAAAAATATTTTTATCGTTGTTATTATTAATGTATATTAATCTTTTTAACCACATTCTTGAATTCGATACGAAATCTGAAACCAGTACCTAAGATGTTATGTCTCTTAAAAATCGTTTTTATATGATCCATTGTACCTACACAAAAATAAATAAACTCCTTCACTCGAACATACTCGTTCTGCTCGAACATATGTTTGACTGATATTATGTCCTTTGTATACATACCTATGTGTATTTATGAACGGAAGCCCGATCACAAAGGAACTTTTTTATCGTATAACATTATTGCTGATTGTTATTATAACCTCAAATCGGTGAAATAATTTTGACAGGTTGACATTTATAAAATTGTCGGAATTGCCATAATTCCAATCGTTCTGACAAAGCGTTGCAACAAATTCTGCATTGTGAAAACGCCGCTTTATCAACATGGTGTTGCCACCATGCAGTGTTGCCACCGCATGGTGGCAACACCAAATCGACGTTTGACAGTTTTATGTTGCGGCAAATTTGGATGCGGCTGTTTGGGATTGTACTGGACGCGGCGTAGTGGGAAGCGGCAAATTGGGATGCGGCAAAACTGGAAGGTTCATTTTGAGGCGAATCTGGATGCGGCGAAACTGGAAGCGGCAAAATGGGATGCGGCAAATCTGTAGGGACCCGAGGCGTTGACCACAGTCGCGAGTTGTCAAAAGATCTACAGATAATGACACGGCATACGTTTACATTCGATTGTCGATTAACCTGTTGACACGTTGAGATTGATAGATAAGATCAAACATACATCTAAATATATGGCGGCCGGGCAAAAGTTTTGTTTCCGGTTTACTTTTATGTATATTACTTTGTTTGATATACATCATATGTACTCGTATGTCTATATATGTATATATGAATGCATATGTGAAATTATGTATTCATTGTATTTGTATATTTATTTTTTTATTTATATTATTAACTAAATGTATACAGCATATTCTTTATATAAAAAAAAACATTTTATAAATTAACATTAATATAGCCATTAATACATTTTAAATTAGCAAAAAATATAAAGTACCCATTTAAAAGATAATAATTTTATAACCTTCTTTTTAAGAAAAAAGGAAAAAGAAGCATTTCTAAATATAAATGTATAAGTACAATAGGGGAATGGAAATGGAAGGGAGGGATTGTTATAACACTATGTGTAATATACGTTCATAAATGGCCATACATACGTATACTAATGACATATATATACATATAGACATACATACACACATAAATATATTGTATATAATAAAGTAATAAGTAAATTTAAATTAATTATCGTTCCTGAGCTTTTCTTCGACTGCGTGAAGAAAAGGCTTCCTGTCCAGAGAAAAAATGTCAAGGTCATTAAACCTGTTATTAAAAGAGGTGAGTAACCGTATCATAGTAGAGTTGCTGAAGTGGCTTGAATTGCACCTGGGCACATGAAACAAACGAGAAACTCTGGTACTTCTGGGGGGCACTCTCAAGGAAATTCGCTCAGTTAAAGCTGGACAGTCTATTAAACCATGAAGGATGTCATATAGGAAAGACATGTCGGTTATGGTCCGTCTATTATAGAGCAGTGCAACCTTAAAGTAATCCGCTCTTTCCTCATATGTCTCGAAGTTCGTGTGCTCGCGCCAATTTAGGTATCGCAAGAAACGCTTTTGGACGCAATCAACCTTGTTGACAGATGCAGCATACATCGATGACCAAATAGTGGATCCGAAGTCTAAGACACTTCTGACTTATGCGTAATACAGTGTTTTTAAGGCGAGGGTGTCACTGAACGGTCTGCATACTCTAAACAAAAATCCTAACATTTTCTTGGCCTTAAGAACTATGTAATCTATGTGGTCGTTGTATGTAAGCTTCGTATCTAAATAAAGTCCGAGGTCGCGTATTAAAGATGTTTTTGGAATGTTTTCGCCATCGATAAGGTAGTTATATACAATTGGCCGAGTATTTCTGGTAAAACTGATGGTATTGCACTTTAAAGGATTGAGGCAGAGCTTGTTTTTGTGGCAGTATACCAAGAGTCGGTCTAGATCGCGTTGCATGTTTATGCAATCTTTCGTACTAATGGTGGAATAAATTTTTAGATCATCGGCATAAACGATAAATTTAGATGTGTGAAAGCAAGAGGCGATGTCATTAATATAAATATTAAACAATAATGGCCCGAGATGCGAACCTTGCGGTACTCCAGAAGGTATTCTAACATACTCGGACCTATAAATATATATAAAACATATATTTTAAAAATGCTTAATACTGTATATAATTGTAATGTTTCTTTTAGGAGTTAGTGATGTTGGGAAATGAAAGTAATGTCTTTATGACTGAATACTACGGTGTGTGTATAAGTATTATACACATGTTATACAATGTTTAGAACTTTTGTCATATCACCGAACGATATATTAGGTCAAATATCAGCATCCCTATTTACGGTCATTTTTGCTCAGCTAAATATGTCATGAGCCAATGGCTGTATGATTGATTTGGAAAAAAAAGAGCTTTCCGAAAACTGTCTCGAAGAAATGGGTAGTTTTTTATTACACAGGATCGCCATAAGGCTGCCAAATATCTAGAAAACCCATGCACTCGGAGCCACTGTTCGGGTTAAATGTTTTTTTTTGCTATGTAGCCCTTTAGGGGTTACAAAAATTAGGGTAATTTAAAAATTTGGGCGGACTTTTTTATTTTATTTTAAGTATATTTAGCCTTAACCATATTCCTATTGGAATGTTTCTTTCCTTCTTTAACTTCATTGAAAAGATGAAAACCAAGATGAAAACGAAAGAAAAAGAGATCAATCAGCTTCCCCGGAAAATCAGAAACAGACCAAGAAATCAAAGAGCTCCAACGATACTTCAGCAATAAAAAAAAACAGGAGATATGCGTTCGATTTGATAAGACCTAAAGCAAGATCTATTTTATATATTCAAAAGAAATCTAAGTAGCAACTAAATATCAGCAGCCATAGGCAGGACAACCCCAATCCGGCTGGTCCCCGTGGGGTTGCTTGACCACCACCTGCTAGAAATAAACATGTACGCCAAAAAAGAAAGAATAAAATGTACCTTGCAAATTTAAACGTCAGAACACAGATGACAGATATAAGATTAGATGAATTAGAATAAGCCATAACACTTATAAAATAGGATGTCATGGGTCTTGCGAAATAAGAAAAATAGGAGAATATAACGAATCCGGTTTGTACTCCTATTGTGAAAAATAAGGTATGTATATGCGGAAAGGGATTCCTAATAAAAGTATCTGAAAGGTACAATAAAAAAACCAAGGAACACCAGACAGAATTGCAGTTCATAATAAATACATGGCGAGGCCTATGTCGAAGGACAACCTGATCAACAAACTGACAAATAAAGAACACGATATCTTATTTCAAAATTAGATTCAAATATTAGTATTTTATAAGTATCACATAAGGCAAAATTGTACAATACGATCAGTGAATAAAGAATTGTATTATTATTGTTATTCTTATTATTATTATATTTTCTCAATAGAGTTTATTCCCTTATTAAAAAATATATAATTAGGTTGTACATATATGTATATGCTACCTATGTATATACAGGGCCACAAGTCCCCGTATATATACATAAGTAGACAGGGAGAACTCAAAGGTGAGCGAGGATCGAAGATAAGTCCTCGTACGTTAATAACACAGTTAACGCTAACGCTCAGCAACAATCTCACAAGAGAATCTAAACTCAAGTGACGATATTGAAATTAAAGGAATGAATCCATGATTCGAGTTTCTTGTAAAGTCATGCAATACTTGAGCTTTACCGTATTATTACTTGGGGTGTGTCGGAACAACATAATCATGGCTCCATATTGCTGACCGAATTCTTTTCCGGTATTTATATTCTAATTTCTCTGACGAAATTTTCAGCGATAATTATATCATCCACGTACACGTATAACAATGTCCTATTAATAATTTAAACTATCCGGATAAAAAGAATTTTGATTTTAAAAACAAGAAGTTCCATTGAGACTTTGCATACATTTAGGAAAGTGCTCAGATATTTTTCAAGATTTGATTATCTATTGTAAATCTCTTTATCGATAATTATCTATAGTAAGGTGTGCAGCTGATTTGATCCAACATACATAGATAACCACAAGCAACCATATGTTTTAAAATTAACTCATATAATTAAGGGTTAAAATTATATCCATTGCAAGAGATTCGGCAGTGGTATTATACATTCAGTTTGTCATAAAAGGGATTCGCAGAATCCTTAACAAGCAAGGGATATATATATATGTATATATATATATATATATATATATATATATATATATATATATATATATATATATATATATATATATATATATATATATATATATATATATATATATATATATATATATATATATATATATATATATATAATATATATATATATATATATATATATATATATATATATATATATATATATATATATATATATATATATATATATATATATATATATATATATATATATATATATATATATATATATATATATATATATATATATATATATATATTTATTTATTTATTTATTTATTTATTTAAGAATGAATTACTATGAAACATTGATTAGCTTATAAAAATAATAGGAACCGAATGGCAAAACCTTAACCTTTTGCTTATTTGTTTCTGTCACCCAACTGGGACTAGCCCGTTCTAGGGTGGACAGGACTCCAATATTACAATCAAGTTTGCTTGATTGCTTGGTTGCTTACAAATATACAAGTTTTAGTAAAAAGCTAATGACACTAAATTGCCCTAAAATGTGGTCTTCAGAATAAAATAAAAAAATAATAATAATAAAAAAATATTTAAAGATAATATAGTAAATAAAATGCAATTCCATTATTTAATCGGCAATAAATATCATATAAAATTCGATTAAATAAAATAAATAAAGTTATATGTGAGAAAAGGAAGAAACGGTCATTAATATTTATTAATATAAAATTACCTAGTCTAAAAAGTATACTTCATTGTCAAAGTCAAATAATTTTTGGTAGTTAGTTCAATGTTAAAATATACTTAACATATATGTTTAAAAATATGTTAATAATTTGTGCACCTAAGTTTTATTATACTATTATTTCTAACATTTGATGTATGGTATGTCTGTCATGATTCGATAACCATTTCTTTAGTTTATTTTTGAATTCCCTAAATGTCAAGTTCATTTTTATTTCCATATTGATCAGATTGTAAAATCTCGGCGCAATGAAAGAGTAATGTCTTTGTCCAAATGATGTTTTCCTTCTGGGTATTATTGAGCTATTTTCTAAAACTTGTCTCGTTGGTCGCCGGTTCTGAATTATTCCTAAATTTGAGTTACTGTCCAAAAATAGCCTTAAGAGGGAAGTTTTTAGAAAAAGTTGCCTACAGTCAAGAACTTTAGCTTCCTTATAAAGTTCATTAGTGGGATGGCGATATGGTCTACGTATAATAATTTTTAAATAATTTTTAATATAAATTTCTGCGCAACTTGCAATGGCTCTAGCAGGGTTTTACCACATCCACCCCATCCAATTATGCCGTAAGTAATAAGCGATTCACATAAAGCATAATAAACAGTTTTTATTGTTTTGGAATCCAGAATATTCCTCAGTTCTTTGAAAACATATCCAAGGATTCGCACCTTCGTAGCCACGTTATGTATATGAGAATCCCAACGGAGAAAGCAATCTAGAGTGATGCCTAGATATTTCCAAGATATTTCTCTTTGTAGAGGCTGACAGTTACAAGACTCTATGCTATCGCATTCGTGTATTACAATAGTTTTATTAGTAGTGGGTTGACCTCTGGTTGTTATACTAAATGGCATGTATTTGGTTTTGCCAACATTAAGCGTCAACATAAAGTTTCCTAGCCAATTTTTAACAATTTCCATACCCTCGTTTGCTTTCTCAAATGTGTAATCCCAGTTTGAACCCTTGAATAGTATAACAGTGTCATCGGCATATGTGATGATTTTACCTACTGGTAACTGACATAGGTCATTTATGTAGACGAGGAATAAAATGGGTCCCAAAACGCTACCCTGTGGCACACCATACGTGAGATTCTGGCTTTTACTCTGGAGGCCCTGGATGGTGACACTTTGTACCCTGTTGGATAGGTAACTATCAAACCATTTAAGACTTGTATAGTTAATTCCTACCTATATATATATATATATATATATATATATATATATATATATATATATATATATATATATATATATATATATATATATATATATATATATATATATATATATATATATATATATATATATATATATATATATATATATATATATATATATATATATATATATATATATATATATATATATATATATATATATATGAAGTTTCTTCTTTCATTTCATTGAGCATATGGAGGTTTTTTTATTTTTATTTCCTCGTTGATAACAAACTCAGCCAATTGTATCATATTTTAAATGTTGGTAGCATTCGAAATTTGAATTATTTCGTAATGTCACTTTCATTTATAAAACGGCTTTGCCGAAGTTATCAATAGTTTTTTTTTTTTTTTTTGCTTAATTCGTCTCAATTGAATGCATTTTGTGTTGCATAAGGATAAGCCCTATTTATGAGATATATGGATGAATAGTGATTGTTAGTCGACTGCAAAAAGGCCTTTAAACTTACATTGCACCGTCGAAAGTCGTGCACATCCGTAAGTATATCTCATTTTCCTTTTTCCTCGATTTCCTTGGATACTTTTTAAGTAGCTTTTACTAATTTTATTTTAAATAAAAACGTCATCCTATAAACGGATTTCTTTACATACCTTATCAAATATATATATATATATATATATATATATATATATATATATATATATATATATATATATATATATATATATATATATATATATATATATATATATATATATATATATATATATATATATATATATATATATATAAATATTTGATTGTAAATGTGTAAATTATTATTTTTTCAAATTGAAATTATGTTTATTACTAAATAAATGAAATGATAAAATAATGAAAGGGCACTTATCTGGTCTGTGGTGACCAGGAGTGACTCCACGCCTTATTCTTCTCTTCCTTCAGCGCTTGCTAGGTGTTTCCTGCTGTGGTATTGGAGCCTGATCAAAATGGTAGCGGCAACACAACAATGCGAGACGAGAATGAATGCTGGAAAATAATAGGCGATTAGTGTTTCTTAAATATTAATGATTGTTATAAAATGTATATCAATATTTCGGCTCAGCCGTCGTCAAGATATGTGACATTTCTGAAATCGAACAATTCGTTGAAAATTTAAATTCAAGGAATCGAACAAAAAGAAATGGATTAATAATATTTTTCACGATTTAGTTAAGGTACCATAACCAACCGTGCAAAACGTTATTTTAAATGAATGATTATAAATTAAAATAAAAAGCATTTGATGATTATGATAATATGATAAACCTTATTAATTTTGCCTATTGAGACCGGAACCTTTGCAAGCGCCTAAAATATAAATATAAGCTAATTCCCAAGATTTGACGTCCCTTTCTTTTGCATTATCACCCAGGCATTTTATTATTTTAACTTTAAAACATTGATCAAAAGATAAATTATGCGCCCTGGCATGTAAAGATATTGGGAGTTGGCTTTCATTTCCTACACTAGCCCTATGATTATTTAGTCTAATATTAAGTGGTGTTGTTGTTTCACCGATATAAAAGGCATCACAAGTCCTGCACAGAAGTTGATATACTATATTTTTTGAAATACAACTGCAATGAAAGGGAACCCTGTAACTATTAGTAGTATTTGGACTGGTAAAAAAAGGACTTAGATCTAACAGAGGACAAGTTTTACAACGTGGACGACCGCAAGGTTGAAGGCCAAAAGTATTATTACCAATAGAGAAATTTTGATTATTTTTTGTTTTGTTTAATATTGATCTAATATTAGGTGGTCTGCGGAAAGATAAAATTGGCGGTGAATCTAAGAGATCCTTAGTGGATGCATCATTAGAAATGATGGGGAATAAATCAGATAATATATCTCGCAGTTTCTCAGCACCAGGAAAATAAGTGGTGCTAAGGAAGATTTTATTATTATTATTATTTTTATTTTTATTTGAAGTAATTTTAGGTTTTGGTATATATTTTACTTCAGAGTTTAGAATATGTTTATCCAATAGAGGAGCAGGGTATTTTCTTTCAAGAAGAGATTGCTTTAGATTATTGAGATATTTATCTAAATTTTCTTTGTTGTTAACTAAACGGTGTCCGCGAATGGACATTGAATAGGGAATGGATCTCTTGGTGTGAAATGGATGACAGCTATCAAAGTGTAAATACTGTTCTTTATTTGTAGGTTTTATATGAATCGCGGTTTTAATTTTACCTTCGGAAATTGTTAAATCAACATCTAAGAAAGTAATTTGTGATTTAGAAATGGTATGAGTGAAATTCAAAGGGCCAAAATTATTTAGGTCGTCAAGAAAGGTTGTTAGAGTAGTTTGTCCGTGTGGCCAAATCATTACTATGTCGTCAATAAATCTATACCATAATATGGGTTTTAAATTTTGCGTTTGAAGAAAATTTTGCTCGAATAATCCCATGAAAAGGTTGGCATACGAAGGTGCCATTCGAGTTCCCATAGCAGTCCCTTTAATTTGAAGATAAAATTCATCTTCAAAGGAAAAAGCATTACACGTTAAGACAAACTCGGCTAATTTGCAAAGAAAATCTGTAGAAGGTATTTGAGGATGAGGTCTCTCATCAAGAAAATAAGAAATGGCTTCCAATCCTAAATTATGAGGAATATTGGTATACAGGGATATGGCGTCAATAGTAACAAATAATAGGTCGTCTGACTTTGGAATTACAGTATTATTTAAAATATCAATAAAATGATAGCTGTCTTTGATATGAGAATTTAGATTTTTCACAAAAGGTTGTAAAAAATAATCTACAAAAGCCGAAATTCTTTCTGTCGGAGAGTTAAAGCTTGCGACTATCGGTCGTCCAGGATTATTAGGCTTGTGAATTTTAGGTAATAGGTAAAAATTTGGAGTTCGGATAGGATCAGGAATTAAAGTTTTAACATCTTCGTCTGATAATTTTTCATTTGATTTATTTTGTTCAATATATTTTTTATTTTCACTGCAAAATTTTTGTTTGGATCTCTGGATAGTTTTTTATAGAAAGTTTCATCTCTAAGTTGTCTCAAGCCTTCAGTAACATAGTCAGTTTTGTTAAGTATGACAGTAGTGGAACCTTTATCAGCCGGCAAAATGACGATGCTGGTATCCTTGCTAAGACTCTCAAGAGCTGCACGTTCATCTACTGACAAGTTTGATGTTGGCTTGAGGCTATTTAGAAAAGATGGCTGTGTTACTTTGTTTAATAAAATAGTAATAAAATTTTCTACCGGATGATTTTTTGGTAATGGAGGGGGTTCTTTATTAGAGTGTGGACGAAATTGAGATAGTGCATTGTGTAATTTAATATTATTATTGTTATTCTTTTGATTTGAATGCCAAAATTCGCGCCATCTTAAATTACGACAAAATTTAACAACATCATTACCAAAACTAAAATGGTTCACATTTTGAGTCGGTGTGAAATTTAGACCTTTAGCTAATACTAAATATTCATTGTGGTTAATTACTTTAGATGACAAGTTTTTAACAGCATTTTTTTCTCTAGGAGATGGACCTTGTATATTATTAGAATATGATACTGATGGTGTTATACTGTTATTAATTTGGTTTACTAATGTGGCACGTATTGGTACAGAATCTGATACTAATGGAAATATATTGTTAGTAATTTGGTTTACTGATAGGGTGTGCATCGGAGAGGAAAGAGTACCTTGGTGAACTGCTGGGATAACATTTCGAAGTGAATTTGAATTCCTTGTTTTGTTAACATTGGAATGACTGTAATTTGAAATGGAAACTGGATTCAAAATGTTTGGTGTATTGTTACTTGGGATAATGCAAATTTTCTGAAAGTTCTTTAGTAAATTAAGGAACTTTTTATCGTGTTTTAATCTAATATTTCGTAAATCTGTTACAGAATTGTTAACTATTTTATGAGCTTCTTGAAATAAGAAAGGAGAATGTGTTGTTATCATGTTAACATAAAAACACAGTGAGTTTAAATGTTTATCAACTAAAATTTGATATTCATTTCGCAAAACAGACGTAATTTCCATTGAATACCTTAAACGGATTGCGGTGAAATCATATTGAATTTCTGTACTAATTGCTGCGGAAGGAAATTTTGGTAATAACCCTTTAGGGCAAATGTTGTTTTCTAAACATTTAGAAAGAAATTCAACGTGTCCCGTGAATTTAGCTGTCTTAAGTGAATGGTAATTTATTTGGTTTAACCACTGAGTGTACATAATGGATGTGATTGCAACATAATTAAAATTAGGTAATATTTTAATATTTGATTGTAAATGTGTAAATTATTATTTTTTCAAATTGAAATTATGTTTATTACTAAATAAATGAAATGATAAAATAATGAAAGGGCACTTATCTGGTCTGTGGTGACCAGGAGTGACTCCACGCCTTATTCTTCTCTTCCTTCAGCGCTTGCTAGGTGTTTCCTGCTGTGGTATTGGAGCCTGATCAAAATGGTAGCGGCAACACAACAATGCGAGACGAGAATGAATGCTGGAAAATAATAGGCGATTAGTGTTTCTTAAATATTAATGATTGTTATAAAATGTATATCAATATTTCGGCTCAGCCGTCGTCAAGATATGTGACATTTCTGAAATCGAACAATTCGTTGAAAATTTAAATTCAAGGAATCGAACAAAAAGAAATGGATTAATAATATTTTACACGATTTAGTTAAGGTACCATAACCAACCGTGCAAAACGTTATTTTAAATGAATGATTATAAATTAAAATAAAAAGCATTTGATGATTATGATAATATGATAAACCTTATTAATTTTGCCTATTGAGACCGGAACCTTTGCAAGCGCCTAAAATATAAATATAAGCTAATTCCCAAGATTTGACGTCCCTTTCTTTTGCATTATCACCCAGGCATTTTATTATTTTAACTTTAAAACATTGATCAAAAGATAAATTATGCGCCAAAAGATAAATTATTGATCAAAAGATAAATTATAAAAATTTATAAATTATAAAAATTATATATATATATATATATATATATATATATATATATATATATATATATATATATATATATATATATATATATATATATATATATATATATATATATATATATATATATATATATATATATATATATATATATATATATATATATATATATATATATATATATATCCTGTTATAGGATGATAATTCGCTGTTAAATAAAAACAAGAAAATTGATTTGGCTAATCCCTAATTTATTCCATAAAATTCCTACAAATATAAAAACTAATAAAAAATTTACACTACAATTTTTTTTAGAAAACTAGTCAGTTTGAAAAAAGTAAAAGTGAAACATACGTGTAAAAGATACGAATAATATACATACACACGTACATATTATGTTAGAATTAATTACCTCTTATCTTTTTATGTAAACATTATCAATAGGGCGGATTTCTGTGCCGACAAATTATAACTAATGCAATTGCAGTTATAAATATTATAATATGGTCAAGATAGCCACAAAAGCCGCACTGAAAGTTACCCTAGCAATTAGGCCTAGTGCTTGGCTGGATTTTAATTCATAAGCTGTATTTGAAAATTGGTTAATAAATGAAAAAAAATCTACTATCCTCACCAATTCGTCAACCAAGGTATTAATGTAACATGTCAAACCACAGATAAATAAACCAAAAAAGCACAAAACCACTATTTATTCAAGCCCATTCTAACAAGGTGTTACAGTATTCAAACCATCTTAAATCTTAGCAAACAGTCGGTGCAAATACACAATCTACGAGAGTGCAGTCATGCGCAGACAATTACCAAGATGAGTATGTGGACTAGAACTACATAAATCTAAAAAACAGTTGCCACAAAAGTAAATGCTGAGTACATTACTCTGAGAAAAGATATATACATTAAAAACGTAAGGTCGAAAATTGAAAAAGTTGTCAATTTCAGCGGTTTCTGGCAGTTAATCAACATAACAAGCAGTGTTCTGGCATCTCGAGGTTTCATTAAATGCCAGTCGGCGTCATACAGGACTCTTTCTATATCCTCTCCGGAGTTAATGAGGTGCTGCCCGAAGTAGCAATAAAGGAGGTACACAAACATGGTGTAACCGATACACAAACCAGTTACTTCGCAGGGTTTCTGTAATAAAATTAATTTATAAATATTTTGTCGTCACTTTTTCAACAATGATTTACCTGAAAAAGAATACAAACAGCTAGAAACTGTAAGCCTAACTCGATGCCGATAGGAGCGGAGAAGAGGCGATTGACTCTAACAACGAAAGCCTGGAGTTGCTGGTGCCTCTTCACCACGTTGCTTATCCTTGAAGTGAAGTCTTCGTCGCTGGATTTGAGGTTGCAGATTTCGGCCGCGATGGCCTTGGCGTGAGCGCACGCGTTGCCCACGATCGTCACAAATAGCAACCAGAATGACGTAATCATCATTATAATTTGGAACATAATCATGGGTCGAATGATGTGGTATATTGCAATGTTGCGGATCGTCGTCTCGTCTTCCATACCTGAAAGTTATTCTGAAATTCATAATCCACGACATGACCCACGCTTGATTGGTCAGACAGGAATATTCGAACCTGGAAATATAATTGGAAATGTAGGCGTTGAAGAATAGCTAATTATAATTCCAGAGTACAGATAAGTTATGATTATTGTAGCTTGAGCCATGAAAAAGGTGCGGAACCGCCATTTCATAAGCCTCATCTCCACGGTAACAGCCTGTTCATCCTCATGGGTCATTGAAGCATTTTGCTTTTGTGCCATATTAAGCAATTCCATTATTTCTTGCCTGGAATATATTTGATCATTGAAATATAGCACTTTGATATACATTTATTATTTTACTACCTTTTCAAAAACAGCCATATCGCTTTTGTATACGTTGGATATCGTGATATAAATATGGCCTTTGCGTCTATTTTGCGATGGCCATTGCATGAAATTACTGCATACAAGCTTCCAACATGCTCCAGGAGAGCTATCGTAATAACAACGGTCATACCAGGGATGAAGATTTCTGTTGACAATTAAATAAAAATCTTTATATATATATATATATATATATATATATATATATATATATATATATATATATATATATATATATATATATATATATATATATATATATATATATATATATATATATATATATATATATATATATATATATATATATATATATATATATAAAAGTATAAAGTTAAAACAAAAGATGTATAAAGATGCAAAAATATGTATAAAGTTTAAAGAAAAGAAATAGAATAAATATAAGAAATAAGTGTAAGAATTTCTTACTGTTATTAGTCATGTTTTCGTTCATAGTTATTCCCAGGGTTTTGATGATGGCTATGTAGTGCCAGATGAAGTTCTGCAGCGAGGAGTTCTCGAGAGACCAACTCCATTTTAGCTGGGCCTTTAGTCGTCTCGAAAAATCTTTAAACCCCATACGAGCAGTAATCCTATTTATGTAGATAAACAAGAAACTTGCACTATCTTTTATAATAGCAAGTTACAATATGCGTTAAATATTTGTTTTAGATGAAGCAGAGACAATTGCAAAGATTATGGTGCCAGATATGGTGGAAGTAAAACAAATCCAAGGGGCAAATACACGAAGTAACACAATCGAATGTTGAGGTATGAGAAATCGAACAAGCTATTATTGTTGAGTCGATAGCCACTTTAATACAGTCATCGACCAGGTCTCAATGATTCGATCCTTCGGCGGGTACACAGGCATCGCGGCTAGCACATACGTCGATCGATAGTCGGACGTACGACTCGAACTGAGAAATTACGACTCGAACTGAGAAGTTATACGTCGATAAGCGTCGAGGCTTTAATCACAGTCGATCAATCACAGTCGAACAATGCCCAAATGTGTCAGACGACTATAATTTAAAGCCTAAAGCCCTTTAGAGACTGTATAATTATGCTTCTTCTAGAAAGTAATATGGTGGACTCCCAAAAAGTAAATAAACTTAAAAATATTTCTTTTTTCTGGCATTATTTGCTTGACCTGTGACGTCACTTTTGATCATTTTCTTATTGTCTTATCGACATATAGGTATGTAATATACCCATGTATCCTATTACAATACCCACATTTTTTTTTACAGCAGAATGGCGCAGAACAGAGTATTCAACTTGGAAAATCGCAATAATCAAGATGGATTTGCACGAATCTTGATGGAGAAAGATGGAAGTGCAGTAGGCGAAGATTTTAGTGATAATTCTGACAGACTGAGAAGATCGACGGAGACGGAGACGCAGACGGAGAATTGAGGTTCGTTTTGAAGATTCCGAAACTGAGCCAGAAATATCGGACCAAGAAGGAGATGAGCCAGAAATATCGGACCAAATATCGGACCAAGCAAGTATTTAATCCATAGTAAATGTAAAAATTAAAGAAATGTTTCATTCAAATACTGAAGTGGATCTGTCAGATCCATTGCGACTAACGGCGTTACAAATCATATTGCGACTAACGGAGGGTTAAAAAAGCTGCTTCCCGAAATGCATTTATGTCGATCATAAATGAAATTTGTTTAGCCGTCTATTACCCAGTAGGCCATAATTTCTCTAATAATGGTATCGGACATTAATAATAAAAGTTCAATAATAAAAGGGTATATTTAACAATTCTGGGAAGATTTTATTGTAGGTAAATTGTACCTCCTTATGAAAGATTTTTAGTCGTTGTTCGCCTAAATAAACTTGAATAGGAAAATATAATTAGGCATATTTACAAAGACAATAATAATTTCTACCCAGTGAATAAAAGCTGCTTTTAGAACTTCTTCTGCTTTTAGAAGAACTAAAAATCCTGCTTTTAGAACTTTTGTGAACTTCCCTGAAGTTCATTTGTATCGCTCATAAATTTCATTAGTTTATGCACCTATTAACTAGAAGGCCATAATTCCTAAAATAAATGTATCGAGCATTAATGAAAATTCATGTATAATAAAATAGGGGTAAAAAAACGGAATTGACAAACTACAGACCAATATCTCTACTTAACTCACTTAGCAAAATTATAGAACGACACGTAAAGAAACAACTGATTGACTACCTGTAAACCAATGCGCTACTATCGGCAGGACAGTATAGCTTTAGGATTTAGACATAGGCACCCAGGACGCTATATTAAAAGCGACAAAGTTTATTTCAAAAAATATTGACGGTGACCTTGGATTTTATGACTAGGTATTTTTATGACTAGGTATTGATTTGTAATTGTAAAGTGATTTTGTGTTAGTATAAGGATCTTTCATTTTGTGATTTGTAATTTGAATTATGGAAATAAATATATAAAAATAAAAATAAATTAGGGTAATTTAAAAAATCTGGGAGGACTTTTTTATTTTATTTTAAATATATTTAGCCCTAGCTATATGTTCTTATTGCAATATTTCTATATTCCTATTGCAATTTTTCCTTCCTTCTTTTACTACATCGGTAGTGAACTCAAAAATGAGTGAGGATCGAAGATAAGTGCTCGTACGTTAATAACACAGTTAACACTAACGCTTAGCAACAATCTCACAAGAGAATCTAAACTCAAGTGACGATATTGAAATTAAAGGCATGAATCCATGATTCGAGTTTCTTGCAAAGTCATGCAATAATTAAGCTTTACTGTGTTATTACTTAGGGTGTGTCGGAACAATATAATCATGGCTCCATATTGCTGACCGAATTATTTTGCGGTATTTATATTTTAATTTCTCTGACGAATTTTTAACGATAATTATATCATCCACGTACACGTATAACAACGCCCTATTAATAATTTAAACGATCCGGGAAAAAAAATTGATTTTAAAAACAAGAAGTTCCATTGAGACTTTGCATACATTTATGAAAGTGCTCAGTTATTTTTCAAGTTTTGATTATCTATTGTAAATCTCTTTATCGATAATTATGTATAGTAAGATGTGCAGCTGATTTGATCCGACATAGATAACCACAAGCAACTATATGTTCTAAAATTAACTCATATAATTAAGGTTTATAATTATATCCATTGTAAGAGATTCGGCGGTAGTATTATGCATCAAGTTTGTCAACATAAAAGGGATTCGCAGAATCCTTAACAAGCAAGGGCTTGAAAAATCACAGTATAATAACACCCAGTAAGTTCACTCAAGAGCTACAAGGAAATGCGGGAAGAGGGTGCGACGGAAGTGGGACGAGGAGTAAGTCATGTCGCGTCCTTAGGCCCATAGTTACAGCGCTGTGGGCTGTGACGCGCTGAGGGGGCAGTTTGTGTCCGCTTTTAGTATTACTTTTTTGTGGAGATTTACGAGTCGACGCCATATGGTATTCTCAGAACAAATCGGTAGCATAATAGCATCTGCGTCGCCGGGGCACCGTAAATGTGGCCGGGACGATGCTTCAAGAAGAAGACGAGTAATCATATTACGATTTTTGGTAGCCCTTAAAATTCCTGACGTCACTTGCTTCGAATTCAATGTTGTTCTAAGAGAAACTACTGTCTGGTATACTGGTTTGTTTTTTATCTTATTTATAAATACCTTATCGCCTAAAAGTTCATACTTCCCAACATACTACACATTCTTGGTTCTCTTTACTCGTATATCATAGTACACTGTTGAAGTCAGAATAACAACCTTTAAATCTTACAACTTTATTATATACCCTTTTATAATCTCTTTTTGACGGTTTATGCATTTCAATTCTGTTGAAACATCGTAATTTTGCCTCCCTACTTCCCTTTTGTATCTCTTTGTGTCCCGTTTTCTGTTAGGGCAAGCAATTTTATGTTATTTTGTACCTTACGTAATCAAGAAGGATGACTGCAAAAATCGATTTTATTTGATAAGTCCGCCATTTGTATTTTTTTTATAATAAACATTTTTTTGTCATTCATTCTGCTATCCTGACCAAATTATCGTCGAAAGTATTATTGTAACATGTGAAAACAAATACTCAAGGCATACAGCTAAATAAAGCCAAAACAGCACAATAACCACTATGTCATCAAGCACCTTCTAACAAGGTACGACGGTAATAAAACAAACTTAAATCCCAGCAAAACATCGGTGCAGATTTATTACCCATTTAGCTGTATGTGACATAGAAGTTCTACGAGTGAGAGAGAAAAGTACGTGCTCTAGAACTAAATCTAACTACTGAAAGTGAATACCAAATACAGCCCTTTCAGAAAGACATAGGAATGGCAAGGTCGAAAATTGAGAAAGTGGTAAATTTAAGCGGTTTCTGGCAGTTAATCAACATAATAAGCAGTGTTTTGGCATCTCGAGGTTTCATTATGTATCAATAGGCAACGCACAGGGCTCTTTCTATTCCCTCTCCAGAGTTGATGAGTTACTGCCCAAAGTAGCGATAGAGAAGGTAGAGAAACATGATATTATATCAAATGGCCAAAACAGTTAATTCAAAATATTATTTTATTTTTATTGTATTGACACATCCAGATGTGCTGCCAACAGCAGAGTACCATAAAGGGAAATCTGTAAAATGGAAACACGAAAAAGATCTATTCTAATTTCGAAACTACGATAATAAGATACTGAATGTAAGATATATGTTAATAATAAACATATTTTTAAAAATAAGCTTTTATTACAATGCTCTATCCTGAGCCAACCCCGGGTGCAGCAGCCATGTTATAGTGGAACTTATAACGGGCTACCATAATTGAATGCTATAGAGAATATTGTGTTTCTGCTGTTGACCGTTGAGGAGTTCCTTCGTTGGAAGCCAACCCAGGATACAGCAGCCATGTCATAGACAAATAATAAATACAAACGGAGCTGCCATGGAATTCACCGACCGGAGTCGGGCCCATCATAATACTATTTTTTACACTTCTGGGGGGTGAGCAGTGGATTCCGGACTTACGAACCGGCTGTGGTAGGTTTAGGACAGCTGTCGTGCCACATGTGAGCGTTCACCTTGCCACCCATTCACCCCCCCTTCGAAGCCATAGAATTTGAGATGCGCAAATCGCAGTTTTAGATAATTTTTCTAAGAAAGAGTTGATTATTTTTCTGGAAAGGCCAAGATCTTTAAAGAGGTGAAATAGAGATTTAGCTGGCAGGCCACGAGCGTCAACTTCCACCGCGTGAAGGTGAACAGTGAAGCCGTTCCGGGTTACGGCATTTGCAAGATCATGGTATTTATTTAATTTGTACTCGTGGTCTTTTGGGATATTTGATTCCCATGGAACAGTTAATTCTACAATAAGAGCCACCTTCCGAGATAGAGAGTAAAGAATTATATCTGGACGGAGGGCTGTGCATCCGAGACTTTCAGGGAATTTATACTGCTTAGAGACCGAATCAACCTCCAGAATCCAATCTGTAGCTTTCTCGATTATTAAGAAAGGTTTTGTAGTTAAATGTTTTTTGCCTTTAGAGCCATCCCGCACAAACTGTATTGGGGGTTTGGAGGATACTGTCAAACCCTTGTTGGCACGAGCCACTGAGAGACTAATTACCTCGCGAATAACAGCGAGAACTTTGTCATGGCGGTAAGTGTACCGTCCTTGATCTAAGGCCACCTTGCAGCCAGCTAGAATGTGTCTAGCTGTGCAAGGGGTATTGCTACAGAGGGGACAAGAACTATCCTCGGCAAAGCTCCAACGAGCGAGGTTACTGGGGTCTGGAAGTGTATGCTGAAAGGCATTCAAATAAAATTTCAGCATCTCTGGCGTCCAGTCATAGAGCATTACCTTCCAGTGCATTGGAGGCGGAATGCAAAAGTCCCCAATTGTTGTCCAATCATTCTGGCATTGAAGGCCAATAGCATGAGCCATACTATTGCTGTCGTAATCTCCCCGCAAAAGAGACTTCTTCAAGTCCACGTCGCTCGTGGTTGTACTGCCATACCCCAGACCAGTGCCATTCTGGCTGATTCCAGTATAGTTAAAAGTCCAGTCCAGTTCCAGTTATAACCGGCTATCGTAATTGAATGGGTATGCAAAATTTCTCTTTTGTGCTGTCAACCGTTTAGGAGTCTCCTCGTTGGAAGTCAGCATTTTCACACATTTTAGGCACCTGCGACGTCTCATTCATTGGGGTCATCTAGTAAAAAGGAACGCGGTTGCATTGGGGAAATATTGAAGGATTGTAGCGCTGAGGAGTGACGTCGAAATGAAGGAGTAAATTTTAAACTAATATTAATCAAATATATTCAAATTCAAATTATTTATTGACTTCAAATTATGAGTACATTCAATATACAAGAGTCTTAACCTAACTAGGTTGCCGCCTGTTCCAAGGTAGACAATTTATTTTAATTATCATAAGAAATCTATAATATTATATTAACAAAAATATATAAACAAAAATCATACTTAATGTAACAGAAAAATCTTAATTACCTAATAAAAATTCATAAGAAAATGTCATGAAAATTGACAATATTATTTTATTTTAAAACATGATAAAAAATTATATATATTTATAGACGTATTAATAAGTATTATTATGTATTAATAATATACAAAATAAATTCTCAAAAATTAAAATAAAATTACACTTAGAAATCATCAATTTATATTAAATGTCTTTAATGTTTGGTGGTAGGCAATTATAAAATTTGGGGGCAAGATAAGAGAAACTGGATTGGCTAAAAGCGGATCTCCTGAGTGGTATTGCAAAATTTGTTTGTTTCGATCTTCTTGTTACACGAGACACACATATTTTCTTAGTTTCTCAGTACCAAGAACATAATTTCTTAGTTTCTCAGTAACAGGAAAATAAGTTAAATATACAAAAATTTTTTTTTGAAGTATCCTCTTTTTATATATGTATGATATGTTTTCTAATAAAGGAACAGGGACATTTCTTCAACTTATTGATTTTTCTTTATATTAGATAGGATTTTTTAAATGTTGATAAAACGATGTCCACGAATGAACACGAATGATATATTGGTGTGAAACTAATAATAATAATGATAATAATAACAATAAAACGCTTTATTCGTCCGAATATGCGAGCTAGGCCAACTAGCCAGGTGAGGATAATTGCAGATAATTGTAACTAAGATGATTAATTGCAACTAATGGCAGTATAACAGAAGTATGGGCCCTTGCGGCTTTATACGAGTTATTAATTTGTTGCACTGGGAATAATCCTTTGGTCCCGCGATGCTGCACGCGGCGGCTCGCGGCGCCGTGTCGTCGTTAAAGTGAAAGACAGTATGTTATCTCGTTGACGATTATATTAGTACTGGTGAGCGGCGAGGCGCTCACACGCATCTAGTGTTTACATCGATGGAAATATATTCATCTGACTTGGAATTTATACGCAGTGGCAATAATACTGCGGCGGCAAGTTTGAATTGCTATCTGGCGGTGTAAACGAAATATTACATTGGGTGTAACGTAGTCGCCACAACAGCTATCAAAATGTTAATTTTGTCCTATGTTGGTTGGTTTTATATGTATTGCAGATTCAAAAGTTTTTGCCTTCAGATAATGCTAAATCAAGGTCCACGCGAACGGAAATGAGTGCACATACGTTAGTAACAGAGTAAATGCTAACGATCGACAATAAACACACAGGAGAGTCTAAATTCAAATTAGGAAATTGAAAGGTAGCCATGAAGGGAATTTCTTGTAAGGTATGAATTAATTGAGCTTTACAGTGTTATTATTGGGGGTGTGTCGTAGAAGCATGGCCATGGCGCCATATTGCTAACCGATTATTTTCCCTGTATTTACCTTCTAATTTGCCTCACGAAAGTTCAACGATAATTTTATTTTCCACGTACTAGTATAGCAATGCCCTATCAATAATTGAAAAAATGCGAGGATTACTTTTTTTACAACAAAAAAAACAGAATATATATGGAAACTTACCTGGTATAAATTTAGGGAAGGTTACCAGAGCACAGGAAAAGTATCAGAGCACATGCTCTGATACTTTTTAAATGATTGTTGATCTTTTATCAATAGTGCAATTTGATTCACATCCAAATTCTGATTAATTTTATTGGTATACTGCACAGTTAAGCAAACAAACATATATTTTTTTATATCGTAATGGAAACGTTGGAAAATAACAAACCCCTTGAGTATGATACGACCAAATCTGGTTCTGAAACAATAACAAAAAAAGAGAAAACACAAGAATAATGTAAAAGAGAAAATACAGAAGAAATGCAACGAGATAATTTACACAATTAAATGGACAAATCATTAACACTTTAGCCACCAAGCATTTTAGTCTTCACTCGAGTAATGTTCTTCCAGTGAGTAAAACGCCTTATCTGGGAGATACTTCTAACCCTTCTGCTACGTAACGACCAAATTTGGTTGTACATCAGAACACCGTTGACTACGTAACGACCAATATTGGCGGCTTGCTCCCGGAGCGCACAGTAATATTATTTTCTAATTAAAACGCACCCTAAAATCCATACCAAATATCTTATTATTACCATAGATACATAAGCGGTCGCTGGAATAATTTCGCGCGTCATTTCGCAGATATTTCTGGTAAAATTCCATTGTCAAAAAACATTTTTTTTCGAGAAATCATCAAAATTTTTATTGGTATTTATGAGCTAATATCTAAATATTTTTGTAAGTAAATAGGCAAAACCAAATATTACATTTGATAGAGAATCTAATAAAAATCACGATAGTATTTACAATTTTTAAATAGGGTTCCGTATTTTCCGTTAATGAAAATAAATAGAGCTCAATGTAAATAATTAAATGACTTCATCACACCAACTGGTAACTCATCTCTCAATTAACTTGTAATTAAATGGTTTATATATTATTACGGTATTTTATCTACTCTCTGTTCACCTCGAGGAATCAAAACAACTTGGATAAATACTCTGGTCGTCGTACATATATCTCATCGGTCATCAATTTCTCGGCGGCCAGACCATTCACTTATAGCTGTATTACGCATCTAGTTTGACAACATAAATATGAATTAGTTGGACTGCAAATTGGAGTCTCAAGTAGAAAACTGACGTCCCTAACTATTCTATATACATAGGAATATAAACAAAGAAATATATAACACCCATTTTTACAAAGTCGAAGGAAAACTAAACTGTATCTAAAACAAGGGATAGCAGTAACAGTAATGATAAGAATACAGTGAACCACAAGCGCGTATTTTCCTTAGAGCTGTTGTTTAAGGTATTGAAAGAAAAATTGTTTGCTTTGGATCCATAATGCGTATGTTGATATATGAATACTAGGAACACATGCGATTCTAGTGTTCAAACATGAAATTCGTAGTTGTATAATAGGTTTATTCTGCATGTGGTTGTGTCCACAATACAATATTCAGCAGTCGCGTGTGTTTGAAGATGCTGACCGTTTAGAGGTTAACATACAAGCGGGTTCTAATGCTAACATAACTGCTACCTATTTTAACTCTTCCGTTCCGTATCTCATTTATTTGTCTGCAAATAAGTTTGTTACAGAGTCACAACCATTCACATCGTTCGATTTTCTTCGATTTTGGCAAGAATGTTCCTTGAAGTCATTAAAAATTGCAATGTGTAAGAATTTTTATCTTTTGATGCCGATTCAAGATATTTGCTGTTTTAAAATTCTTAAATTAGCTTTAAATATCGGTTTTAATCATTTTCGAACGCGAGGTCTGCTATGTATTAAAAACAAACTAAAATATGGTAATGTCGTAATTTTACCTCCCGATATTGTCTCCTAACCCATTTTAGTCTCATTTTCTGTTAGGGAATAAAAGTGTTATTTTATTTTTTGCTATCATACGTATTTATATCCCAGAAGCTTAGTTGTTAAAAATCGATTTTTTATTTATTTTTTTATTTAGAGTAGGTATTACAAAATTTAACTATTACATTTTACCATGTCACATTGTATGTAAATGAGGCAATAGCAGAAAACTGATTCTTATTGTGACTGAGACATGGTTATGACCGAAAGTCGCCTAACTAGGCCTGAGCCTGTTCTAAGGCAGACTTGAGCAATTTTCTTTGTGCATTATGATTACTTGATTATGATTATGATTATGATTACTTATGAAACTAATTATTAAAATAGTCTACTAAAAATTAAATTAAAAATAGAAAATTCAAATCTTTTTTAAAATAAAAATAAAATAAAATAAAACTAAATCTAATCCAAATAATAAATAAAACAAAATTACCATTAGAATAATCAGATGTAATAAAAATGCAAATTGATTGTCAATTTTTAAAATATCAATTGCTTAATAGAAATGAATAATTTTAGAATGATATAATTTCGTATTTTTGTCAATTTATAAAAATGGAAAGTATCTCAATATTTAATGTTAAAATTATGTAAATTAAATTAAATTAAATTAAGACTAATTAAACTATTGCTAAATAATAATAATAATAATCATCAGAAATATAAATATATAAACTTAAATCAAACAAATAATCGCAAAATATAATTAAAATGGAATTGTAATCAAATACGTAATTAAATTAAATGAAATAAAATAAAATAATAAATAGGTAGGTACAAATTGTTGAAGACTTAAAATATCAAAAAAAAACTTAGAACGATATTATTCCAATCGATAAGTCAGCCATTCGTGTTTCTTCTAGAAAAAACAGGTATGCTTAATTTAATGTTTCTTTTTCCTCACCTAATCGTCAACGAATGTTTTATCGTTGACAATTGAGGGATCTCCCGGGTTTAATATTCGGGTACTGCGCACGTTGTACCTACAACTGGACTGGAGATTTTTGTACTTCAAGCAGTACGGATATTATTCATTTTTGTATCCGACTGCATTTATTAACCGACGTAAAAAAAAGGGAAGAGGTTATCAATTTGGTTGTATTTTTTTTAAAGTTTGTTACCTTAGAACTCTTTCATTTATGAACAGACTTGGATTTTTTTATTTTTATTTGAAAGGATATACTTTCAGATTGGTCACACTTTTATTGAATTACTGTTCGGATGATAGGATCCATGTGGAATTGAGGAAACTCCTCAAATATTATCATATGATGTTGAAAATTGACATGTTGGTTTAGATCCGATGACAATACATTTTTTTATGGTAAACATGAGCTGAAGTATAACCCAGGGTTGGCTCTCAACAAGAAGACTGCACAACAGTCAATAGCACAGTCACGAAATTTTGTATATGCATTCAGTTATGATAGCCCGTTCTAAGTTTCACCATGAAATGGCTGCTGCATCCAGGGTTGGCTACTGATGAGGGGCTTTTCAAAGGTCAACAGCACAGACACGAAATTTTGTATATGCTTTCAACTACGCTAGCCCGTTCTAAGTATAACTATGACATGGCTGCTACACTTATTAAAAAAGGAGTCGGTTTCATTTTTGTTAAAAATGCCGACTCTCTTTCTCAAAAAAGAAATGCTGACCATGTCCTATGATTTGAATCTAATTCGTGGTAAAACTGATAAGCTTAGCTTACCAAGTGAGGTGGATCTTTTCGTAACTCAAAATTATCTTTATGCTCGATCGCATCATCTTTTCGCGGAGCCGTTCTCGCGCACTAACCTTACGAGGTGGAACTTGTTGATATGTGCCTTGCGGCGCTTAAATTAAACCACTCGATGGCACCAAATTTTGATATATTTACCGCCAACATAGCGTTCACAGCGATAGAACTTAAGTTCGTTCGATACTTAAATTTCAAGACGAAAAGTTATTGTAATACTACTAATGAGGCGGCCTTACTATTTAAAATAAATTCGCTATGTTATCGGCGCAACTTGAATGATGCTCTGTGCCTCTATAAAATAATGAACGGTATATTCGATTGCTCTGACCTGGTGGGAGCGATCAATATTAACGCCCCAATGATGACCACACGCCAATTTGACCTGTTTCGATTGCCGCGCTTTAAAACTAATGCATCAAGGAATGGAGTACTCACACGCTGCTGTGAGCTTTATAATACCCATTTAAATGGTATTGATATGTTTAATAATTCCATAATCACTTACAAATACTCCGTAAATCAAACCCTAACCGATACAATAAGCTGACTTGGTTTTTAGCTATTTTTATTGATTATTATTATTACTATTATTATTATATTTTATATACGCCATTACTTATATCATACCCGCTCACACTCCACACTTACACGCTCAACACACTCCCACAAACACATACACACACCCTGCATACTCGACTCTTATGTACTTCTAAAATTGAAAAAAAAATAAATTGAAGGTACGTTAGTTTTATTAAGTAGTTAAAAAAACGTAATTTATGTAATTTTATTGAAATCCATAACCGGTTTTATTTGTTGTAAATCTGCATACATTAAAAAAAATATTATTACTGTAATACTGTGTGATTTCTCAATAAAGAATTGAATTGAATTGAATTGAAAGAATTGTACGAGTCCAAAAGAAATTCAATCGTATGCTGTCGAACAGATGTGCCCTCAGAAATACTCTGAAAGGTTATTATGTAGAGCGGCTTTCTCACTTCAACCTAATAGACTTAAAAACACGTAGGACTATCACTGATATAACGTGTCTCCACAAGCTTTTGCACAATCGACTAGACAGCCCAGCTAGTCTAGAAAAACTTCAATTTCGTGTGCCAACCGCAACTAACTAGGAGCTCTCAAACATTTTCGGTGGTCGCTTGCAATAACAACATCGGGTCGAATAGACGTCTTACCAGAATGTGTCGCGTTTTTGATAAATCGTGTAAAGGATTAGATATATTTTATGATTCCATTAATTTAATAAAAGATTCGATCATACCTAGCCTATCTCCTACTTCTTAAGATTTCACTAACTGCCATCTAATGTACTGTATTATATGATTATTATATTATAACATACTATTGTATTATATCATATTATGTATAATAAATATTATTATCCAATTACTAATACTTCAATTTTGCTCTATCCAAATAACCTTATTAACAACTTACTTTATTATTACTTTTCTTACCCTTCTATTATTATTAGCGTTATTATATATTTTTCTACTATCAAGGTGTTCGTGTTATTTCTGTGTTAATTTGTAATGCAAGCATTGTAAACTATTCATAGGATAGTAAATTTGTTTCTTTTGAATATGTTTTTAAAATACTAGTATCATATATTTACTATCTGTAAGTTTGCAAAATTAATTAAATAAATAAACAAACCCTCAAACGTTTAAATTTATTTATTTTTTATTTTATTTTATTTTATTGGAATTATCAAATTAACCATTTACAATAAGTATAATATTAAAACAAATGGCAAAAACTTTCCTCTTTCATTCACTGGCTAGTGCTGCCCAACTGGGATATCCCGTTCCAGGGCAAGCAATTTATATTTTTACATTTAAAACGAGGGTCGTTGAACCAACCAAACACAATAATAATAATAATGATAATAATTAAAAAAATATATGTATATAATCATAATAAATATATATAATAATAAAAGTTTAATGAAAATTACAATATTATATAGGAAATAGAAATACTAAATACATTAGAATACACAATATACACACATAGATACATATAAACACAGTATATGTTATGTCAACTTCAACTTCTTCTACTATATCGATCATGGTATGGATAGATAAACGCTCTTTTTGCAACAACCATTTATTTATTTTGCTTTTAAACAAATGACAATTGGGGCTGGTTCATATGTCACTGCTTAATTTATTATAAAGTCTTGTAGCTATGAAA
This sequence comes from Micropterix aruncella, assembly GCA_944548615.1. NCBI lineage: Eukaryota > Metazoa > Arthropoda > Insecta > Lepidoptera > Micropterigidae > Micropterix > Micropterix aruncella. Next base: position 1,018,933 of record OX155970.1, read on the forward strand.
GAGTAGTGTCGCTGTCCGAAAGTCGTCATCCTAGGTACATTCATCCTAGGTACATTCAAATTATCACTCAGGAGTTGTCTGGTGGGTTTCGTGTGCATAATAAATTGAAGGCTATAAATTATTTATTCTTATATGATAGTGACATTATTTTTGTGTAATTACGGTGATATCTTTATTAATTTTGGTTTTCAGTGCATTGGTTTTACTGTAATGATGATTATTAATATGCGATTAAACAAATAAATAAATAAAAAATAAATATTGTACATACACAAGCTGCAATTATTATATTTCTCTTCTGAGTACATTATTATTCTGTACTCAGTGCTGGAGCACTGTTTCGTGTACACTATTAGTTTCTTTGTGTACATGATCTTTGATAAATTTTATTAGACTAGTCTATTTCTTACTGTCCTCCTGAAGCTGCTGATTCGTCTCACATATACATGAAAACATCGTCCCTAGCAGCATTGTGAATAACTAAACAGTATCACTCTTGCCAATAAAATTATCTTATAACCGCGTTAAACCCTTGTTATTGTTATACCCGGTATAGCCGAGTTATAACGAAGTTGTAAAATCGTGACCAATAAATCAGTTATAACGCGGTTATAACTACTCCCTGAAACCAAAGACAAGTCATATTTCTAGCATGGCAACGCCCGCTTGGAAGCAGTGTGGCCAACTGAAGCGGCATGAAATGCACATGAAATGTCACTTTTTGTTGTCAGAAAGCCCTTGCCCATTGTTTTGTTACGCGAATGCTGATCGAATTTATAGTGGTATTTTGCAGGTCAGCTCTCAGGATATCGATGATTCTTGCGGCGTATGGCTTAGTGAAACGATATTTAGTTTTAAAATTGTAATCATCCAAATCGAACGGGTCGTATCGCAATTTGTAAATTTTTGGTCGCCTATCACGACGCATTTTGATTTCTTCCAATAAATCCAGATCGATCATATCATCCAAGTCGACAAAATCCATTATTCGGCTAAAACGCAGGATTTCACAGCAGTATAAAAGGCGTATCCTCGTCGTAACACGGCTATTACCACTGGCTATTACAACGAAAGCGCACGATTCGCGAACGAGAAGCTCCACGTCCGCGGCTGTCAGGTGGCTGTCAGTTTGAAACAGCTGTTACGCCGGTCGGCCATTTTTAAGTTAATACTCCGTTAAACCGCTGTTATACCTGGCCTAGGGGTGGTATAGCGGAGTTATAGTGCGGATGGAAATCCAGTACCACTATTCCATGCTTATACCCGAGATGATCAGTGGTGTAAGCTATACCGCGTTTATTGGTCACAGTTTTTCTTATACCTAGTAATAACAGAGGTATACATTTTACAACTCGTTTATTGGTAAGGCTATGTGACCGTAACTGATGCTTGTAATAGCGGATACCAGATGAAATTACCGGTGAGGGTAGAGTCTTCATTAAATCAAACATTATGACGGCAGTATCATTATTCTGTTAAGCATTTTGATTGTCAACTTTTATATTTTCCTTAGCAGATTTTGGTTTACTCAAATCCAGTTTCTTTTCAATGACAAGATCATTCTTCTTAGAATTCTCATTCATCTTAAGGTGGGTACTGACCAACGTTACGAGGTGTAATGTAACATTCGCATACGAGCATGTTCGCATCGAGCATGTTCGCTGTGTTCTAAAATCGGCGTAACATGCTCGTCAAAACTCTGTGCTCCGCTTTCGCCGCCAGTTCACTCAAGATGGCCGACAGTGAGGACGTGTTGGTATCTTTGATTCTACTTAATTATTGTTTCATCCAAATTAAGAAGAAGAAAAAACGTTACTGGACATCAAACTTATTTAAAAACAGAGGCGTAGGTGGTGGTTTGTCATTGATAGCAATATTAAAAAACCAAATGATTACTGGACAGTATAAAAACTTTGTACGCATGTCTCCGATCGATTTTGAAGAACTCTTGAATTTAATTGGACCAAAAGTACTTAAAAAAGATACAAATTATAGAAAAGCAATCAGTGTCACGGAACGATTAGCACTAACGCTTCGTTTTTATGCTACAGGAGATTCCTATACTAGTATGCAATATCTTTTCAAGATATCAAAGCAACGAATAGGATTTATAGTGAAAGAGGTCAGCGAAGCCCTTATTGGAGCATTAAAAGAATATGTAAAGGTATGTACTGTTTTAATTATTTCAGAAAAAGTAGTCATTACACATCAAATTAATTAATTAAATCACCAAATTCTGATAGAAATTGTTCACTCATAGCTGGTGACCCATAGTCATTTTGATCGGACGTATTTGATGCAGGTGTTTCAGGGCTTTGCTGTGGCATCGATGAGGCTCTTGAAGTTGTTGGTCGTGTAGAGTATCCTTGTGAAGAATTGCAGATAGTCATGCCAACATAGTCATACTCACCGCGATCAGCACTAAACAATATATTTGATATGTAATGCTGCACATGCATTTTTGTTGACTTTGAATAAGATCTTAATTTATTTGCCAAATAAATACCATAGGCTTCACATTCGTCAAGTTTGTGCGAAGTTGACTCCGTTTGCTCGGTTTTCTTTTTTAAAATATCGAAAGTAGATGCCATTATCTCTTCCGGGGTTGGGGCTACTGCTTTCTTCCTTTTTGGAGGCCGAGGGCAATCATTGCCGCTTTTTTGGCAGGCGGAGGGCAATCATTGTCGCTTTTGTTGGCAGGCGGAGGGCAATCATCAGGCGGTTGTTCTGAAGCACCTTCACGTTCACGTAGCTGAAAATAAATATAAATCGTTATTTCAGATGCCAGAAACACCGGAGCAATGGCTGGTTGTAGCAAATGACTATGATACTTTGTGGAATTTTCCACATTGCTTAGGCGCAATCGACGGTAAACATATTGTACTGCAGTCACCGATCAACAGTGGAAGTGAATTTTATAATTACAAGGGTTTCTTCAGCATCGTATTACTGGCAGTTGTTGACGCGAAATATAACTTTTTGTATGTAAACATTGGATGTCAAGGAAGAATATCTGATGGAGGGGTTTTCAACAACTGTGAATTAAACAAAAAACTAAAAAATAATGCACTAAACATCCCTCAACCCACTGCGTTGCCAGCAAGAACAGAAGAAATTCCATTTTACTTTGTTGGCGATGAAGCTTTTGCTCTTTCCGAAAATATGTTGAAAGTATATGCAGGATATCATGAACGTGGTTCTAAAGAAAGAATATATAACTACCGACTTTGCAGAGCTCGTAGAGTGGTGGAAAATGTGTTCGGTATATTATCTGCAGTGTTTAGAGTTTTGCGGAAACCAATGTTGTTAGAACCGAAAACCGCGACATCTGTGGTAACAGCAATAACATGCCTTCACAATTTTTTAAGGAAAGGTAATAATACTCATGTATATACCCCTGCAGGTAGCTTTGACGAAGAATCGAACGGCCAGGTCATATTAGGAAACTGGAGAGAATGTAATAATGATATGACTAGTATGTTACCCTTGCAAATAAGACCGCGAAGGGCTACAAGATCTGCTCACAATATTCGTAATGAAGTTGCTGAATACTGCATTCAGCAAGGGTCTGTAAGCTGGCAAGAAAATTATGCTTAAAATGGACTTACAGTATCAGTTGTGGCACGAGGTGTATTTCTATCCAGTAGAAATATCATAGCTTTGTATGCAAACCAAGTACTATGGTACACTTCTTCTGCACCTGAAATTTAAGTTGAAATTAGCAATCGTAATCTATGCTAGCAAAATAATTGTAAAATTATATTTAAATATAAAACCAAATTGTATCTCTCACTTGTACCACCCGCACTAACCCGGGATTAACCGTTAATACAGAGTTAATATTGCAAAACGGTCACGCCACCAAAAAATCTTAATAAAACTTAATAAATAATTACATACCTTTTCCTGTACCAGTTGATTGTTTAATTTTTTGTTTTTCCCTCCTCAATGATGCCAGTAAACTTGTCATTTTCTTTTTACACGTTTCTCTTTCGCTGTCGAGTAACGAAGCCAATCTATCCCAAGCGTCTTCTTTCTTTAATTTGGTTTAATGCTCTGGATGAGCTGGGTTCCACAACAATGATTCTTCTGTGTATTTTTCTATAAAATACAGAGTTTTTTCTTTGTTCCACTCCATGTTTCAAGTAATAAATGAAATAATTACGAGAGGAAAGACTCGCGCGCGACGTGCGACGCAGCGCGTGCGCTCGTGACGACTTGCAACAGCGTACTGACTGAACCGCGTAACAGTCAAAGGATTCGCCAAAAAACCGACAGGCGGGTGGAGCACTCAAAGCGAGCAACGAGCGGCTCGTTGCTCGCTGGTTTCCCCGTAACACGACGTACTGACTGCACGAATGCTCGCTGTGTAACATGTTACATTACACCTCGTAACGTTGGTCAGTACCCACCTTTAGAATTCATAAGCATCTATTTTAATTTCGAAATTATCATATCTCTTACACGATTCGGTAATAGGACGGTGGAAAGGTAGCTTGAAGATTTCGGTAAATAATTTTTCAGATATTATTTTGAAACAGGTTCTTCAACTTTCTTATTGTATTGACACTAATGTATTTAGAATACATTAATATCAAACTTAAATCAGGAGACAAACACTGTCGAATATCGCTTTAATGATGTATTTTCTCCATTATATTTTAGAAAAGTATTAATGAAATCGTTTGTTTCTATTACTTCGGTTTAGGGGTTTTATTATTCGGATTAGGTTTTCCCCTTTTATCGATAGGGGTATATCACCAACCGATTAATCCTTTAAATACTCTGTAAAGCGACCGTCTGATACTTAAAGAACGAGTTAAAAAAATACTTGAAAACACGAACCCGTTTTTCATTTATATCAGGAAAGCGATACAATCTAGAAAATTATTTTGGCTTCGATGTCGTTAACTTCTATCATTACAAGATGTTGCTTTGATCACAACACTTATGAATAAATATAGGTACGAATACCAATGGTAACTCACAAACGTGTCAGTCACCAAAAGACAACTTGTTTGTGAAATTTCACTGGTGCCAATGGCGGAGTGGCCTATGTCATATGAGCCAAAGACTAAAACATACAACAAAATGTTTTTTTCACCCAAGTAATCTGGGACACTGTGGTCTAAAAATTGGCCACTGTGTTCTAAAAAAAATCTTATAAAATTACTATGCCAACACGATATAAATAGCGCCATGTATGAGTTCTCGAAAAAGTTAATATTGGGCCACTAGCGTTGTAAATAATATTATTTTAATATGGATTTTTTCATTAAACTCGAAATCACAAAAATGTCACTTGGGCCACAGTAATGGTGGTCGTAATTACAGCATTGCAGTCGTAATTACTTCCGATGGTTGCAGATATTTCTCCTAGTTAAAGTCAAGCAAACAATCGTCAATTTGCTGCTTTCAATTTCAAATTAATTTGATCTGTGTTACTTTGATCTAAACTTTGATCAAATTAATTTAATCTAAACTATCCAGTATACCATTTGTATGTCATACCACGGTCACTGATCACTACATGACAGGAATCTCTTTAGTATTAAAAAGAAAAAGTGTCACAAAATAAACAAATATATATTCAATCCATCGACTATAATGCACTACTTGAACTTCTGAAAAATGAAACATGGGTCTCAACCTATCAAGCAGCCGATACCAATGACATATCTAATGAAATTCTGAATACCTTAACAAATTATATTAACAAGGTAACAAAGCAAAAACTAATCAATATTCCTAGATCCAAACATAAACTGAAACCTTGGATTACGGATGGGCTTTTAGAATGCATTATTAGGACAAGAGATAAACTCCATCGCGAAGTAAAAATAAGACCACATGATATTCAGTTTTCAGCATATTATAAAAAATACAGGAATACATGTAAAAAAAAATACAAAATGCTAAAAGTAGGTACTACCGCGAACAAATCAACGACGCCAATGGAGATATGAGGAAAACATGGAACATTGTTAAAAACATAGCGTTTGGGTCTGGTCAACTGGCGCAAACAAAAAATATAAAAGTAAGAGATGACGTGAAAACAACAGATAGTGATATAGATATAATCTTAGAGCATTTCAACTAATATTTTGCGAACATCGGAAAAACTTATGCGGATTCTATACTGAATAGCCTTAATTTATCTGAAAGTACATTAAGTAATGAACCAAAAACTAACAAAAATTTTCATCTTATCTGCACAAATAAAGACAAAGTCACAAAAACCATAAAATCTCTCAAAAATCACTGTGCGCCAGGAAACGATGGCATATCAACCAACATTTTAAAAATAACGAACCAATTCGTCGCCGAACCCATCGCTTACCTAATTAATAATAGTTTTGTAAATGGAGTCTTTCCTAAAAAAATAAAATTTGCAAAAGTGACACCCATCTACAAAAGTGGTGATGAAAGCGGAATCGGCAACTATCGTCCTACTTCTGTACTAAACTCGATTTCTAAGATTATTGAAAGAATTGTTAAGTCCAGACTAGTTACCTTTCTAGAGAACCACACCCTACTTTCTCACAACCAATTCGGATTTCGAAATGGTCGGGGAACGACAAAAGCCATAAATACATTCACCCAATATGTTGTCGAAAACTTGGACAAAGGAAATAAAGTTTCAGCAACGTTTCTTGACCTATGAAAGCATTCAATACCGTATCCCATAGAATACTTTGTAAAAAAATTGGTTACATATGCAATTAAGGGTATACCACTCCGGTGGTTCGAAAGCTATCTTACCGAAAGAACTCAAGTGACATCAATAAACGGGACGCAAAGCTATCCACTGTGTATCCCCATTTGGAGTTCCACAAGGGAGTGTTTTGGGTCCTATACTTTTTCTCCTATATGTAAATGATTTGTGCGACATTTCTGTAAATGGTAAAATTGTTGCGTTCGCTGAAGACACCGTCTTGCTGACATCCACACAACAATGGGATGATAATTATAAGTAAGCACAAACCAATTTAGATAAAGCAAAAAAATGGCTAGACCGTCACATCCTTACAATAAACTCCTCAAAAACTAAATACATTACATTTAATTTAAAGCCAAATCACGCAAAGTGCGGTATCAATGAATTAAAAGTACATTCAAATGTGTGCGATAAATTAAGTTGTATATGCCGTCCAGTTGAAAAGGTGGATGAGATGAAATATCTCGGAGTAACTGTAGATGAGACATTGAGCTGGAGGAACCACGTCAATATTCTTACAGCAAAAACCAGGAAACTCGGTTATGTTAATTACGAACTGTACTGCCGAAAAATCTACTGAAATCGGTTAACATGGCAATTTTCAGAGCCTTTTGATACATGGAACGATTTCTTGGGGTGGATGCACCAAGCAAGTGATTGAACCTTTAATCAAAGCTCAGAAGTTGATCCTACGGATTATAAATAAAAAGCCCCCTAGCCCTCTTTACAGTTATTTCGAGAATGTTGCATGTTTGATGTACGTCAATTGTATGTGAAGCAAGTGCTATTGATATTTCATAAATTCAAACACTTACAGCCTATGGACCAACAAGTAAAAACTACTAAAAGTTCTGGGGTGGGGCAGTTTTTGATACCGCGTGTGAGAACTTCATTCGCACAAAGATACTTTAAATACTTAGCTCCAAGGCTCTATAATAATATAGAAATTACAATACAAAATTTAGTTAACATGGTAGCATTTAAAAATGCAATAAAAAAGTGCTTGATTGTTAAAGGACCACTCTATGACAAAACGGAATTTAACAGAATTTTTGATTAGGTAAAATTAATAAATAAAAAGCAAATACTTAGATTTTTTATTTTTTAATTTGTAAATATAATAGACGTATATGTGAGGTTTAAGACTAGAGGTATTTCAATTTAATTTATTTGTGTACATTTTGTGTATATTAGTATTTTATATTAGTATGTATATTTATTTTAAATATGTATTTATTGTATTTATGCATTACTATATATTGGTGTTGGGTTTAATAATAATTTATTACTGCAATATTTTTTTGGTATGTTAGTATAACTATTTGTGCTTGTGTATTTGTATTATGCAAGAATGAATGTTTTGAACTTTAGACCAATAATAATTATATAACCGAACGTCATACATGTCAGCTCGCAATATGCTAAGTCAAATATCAGCATCCCTAGATACGGGCGTTCTTGCTCAGTTAGGTATGCGATGAGCCAACGGCTATGGGTTTAACTTGTTTTTCCTGCACGTTTTATTGTACTGTATACCGAATATCATAGCCATTCATCTGTAAATAATGTTATTTAAAATAAATAAAATAAAATAAAACTTAGATGTTGGCGAGGACACTTTGAACGGGCTTAATTCAATACAGAATGTATGCTAAAGGGGTGAAACGTTGTTTCATAGCTTGTAATTTAATATTGTCTTTCTGTTACTCTACTAATATCTTCAAATCGTCAATGAACGTATTATTTTAACTTGTCAAAATTAAATTCAATAAATACAGCTAAATAAAACCAAAACTTCTCAAAACCACTATTTAATCATGCAAATTCTTACAATACATAACGGTGATTAAATAATACTAAATCCTAGGAAACATTCGATGCAAATGCATATTAAACTTAAGATATAAGATCTACATATTTAACTGTAACATATAAGAGAAACTAGATAAATACGTCGTGTAAAAAAACATCTAAAAAACAGCTGCTGCAAAAGTGAATGCCGAATATAGCACTTTGAGGAAAGACATATACATGGGAAATGTAAGGTCGAAAATTGAGAAAATGGTCAATTTCAGCGGTTTTTGGCAGTTAATCGATATCACAAGCAGTATTCTGGCATCTTGAGGTTTCATCCTATGCCAGTCGGCGTTCCACAGGGCCCTTTCTATGCCTTCTCCGCAGTTGATGAGGTACTGCCCGAAGTAGCAATAGAGAAGGGCGAGGGACATGATAAATCCGATTTGCAAAATGGTTAAATCACAGGTGTGCTGTAATAAAATTATTTTTAATATTATTTCTCGTCATGGTTATAGTTGTGATTTACCTGAGAAGTTAAACAAACGGCTAAAAACTGTATGGCCAACTCGATGCCGATAGGAGCAGAAATAAGGCGATTAATTCCAACAACGAAGGCCTGGAGTTGCTGGTACCTCTTCACCGCGTAGTGTATCCTAGAAGTAAGGTTTTCGTCACTGGACTTAAGGTTGGAGACTTCGGCGGTGATGGCCTTGGCGTGAGCGCACGCGGTGCCTACGATAGCCACAAATATCACCCAGAATGACAACGATATCAACAACATGTAGACGACTATTATGAGTCGAATGACGTGGTATATTGCAATGTTGCGGAGCGTCGTCTCGTCTTCCAAACCTGAAAGTTATTCGCATATTTGTAATATAAGACTTGATCCACTAATAATAGCTTATGATGGGTCAGACAGGAGTATTCAAACCTGGATATACAACTGGATATTTGGGTGTCAACGATGAGCCAACGATAATGTCAGAGTACAGATAACACAAGAACATTGTACTTTGGGCTAAACAGAAGGTGCGACAACGCCATTTCGTAAGCCTCATCTCCACGGTAAAAGCATGTTCTTCTTCATTGGTCAGTGAATCATTTTGCTTCTGTACTATATTGAGCAACTCCATTATTTCTTGCCTGCAATACGTTTGATCATTGAAATATAGTACTTTTTATATTCATTTGGTTATTTTAGTACCTTATAAAAAACAGCCATACTGCTCTTGTATACGATATATAATGTGCTAAATACACGGACTCTTTATCTATTTTCCCATGGCCATTGCAAATAATTATTGCATATATGTTTCCAACTTGCTCCACGAGAACTAACGTAATACCAACGATTATGCCGGGAATGAAGATTTCTGTTGATAATTAAAATAATCTTTCGTATATACCTAATCCATTATTAAAAATACTGCAAAGTATAAAAAATAAGAATAAATATATCTTACTGTTAATTGTTAAGTTTTCGTTCATATTTATTCCGATGGCTTTGATGATGGCTATATAGTGCCAGATGATGTTCTGCAGCGAAGAGTCCTCAAGAGACCAGCTCCATTTCAGCTGGGCTTTTAGTTGTCTCGAAAAGTCGAGACAACTAAAGCCCAGCTGAAACTCGGGTCTTTTTGACATCTGCAGAAACTATTTTAACGTTAAAAATGATGTGTTTATAGGTATAACAAAGAACGGATGTGTCATTCAACTTGTCAATTAACAAAGTACAATACTAGCAAATGTACTATGTACATATTCAAAACGCCCCAAATTTCCCTTTTCACAAAACATTATTACATCAATACCCTATTTAGGAGTTCTAGCAGCAGCGAAATGAAGATCCCCAGTCTTAAATTTCGGGTGTTTATAAATCACACACCCCATAAGAACCAAAAGACCTAGCCTTTTGGAGCAGAATCCTAATGGCACAATGAAATCAATCGATAATCACATATCACTTAGCTCATTACTATGTGTGTTTGGGAGAGGAAATAAAAACCCGGACATCAATTCATTGATGTTGGGGAATAGTATTTATAAAAACTGTAGTACATAGTATATATGTAACATTGTAAATAAAATGTATTTGAAGAATTTCGCGGTTTTTTGACATAAACAAGATAAAAACTGAATTACTTAGTAAAGATTATAGCGCACGGCATTTTGACTATGTTTGAAAAACCGACACCGCCGCTCGTTATACTTAATCGGCGTAGTGAAATACTAAGAACTCACGGCGAGTCGAAATGAATGAGCTGCGGTATTTTTTTAAAATCGAGGACAGCGGACGGGACAGTGCGAGGGTGATCTTGCAAGGGACAATTCGATTTCTTGGACGATTCTCACAACCTCTACAAAATGGCAGGATGTAGAAAAGACTATAATTTATCTACAATAGAAAGGCTTAGCTAATCGTATTACAGATGGTTGATTTGAAGAAATATCGTACCTCAAGGATTTCATGAAAAAACGAAAAGTTAACAAATGTGTACAATGCATGATAAATGGTTAAATATATTTCATGACACCGAAGTGTCGGAGAGGAAAAATAATTTAATTGTGATGTGTCAATATGTATACGCCATTCCTGCTTATAATGCGAATGTTGAGAAAATATTTTCTCAAGTAATTACCTAGTGGACCAGAGAACGCAATCGCCTTCACATCGAAGCTGTAAAAAGCATCATTCAATGCAAGTTTAATTTCAACCTTACTTTTTCTGAATTTCACAAATACATATGCTAAGGGAAACCGGAGCTCCTAAAGCTGGCCAAGAAGATAGAAATATATAAAAACAGTTGAATATTTTTGAACAGTTAAATGCAAAATATAATGAAAATAATATTGTTCCTGTTGAGTTGGAATCTTTGTCATGTGTTCTACGTCATTCTTTTATTAGCTAAATAAACATAAGAAATAAAAATTTCCCTTTATTGTATTTATCTGTTTTTCTTATTAGGTAGGTAACTACCAACTACTACAGACAGCATTCTCACCCAGCGTGGAGCACTCTGTACATTACTTTCCTTGAGTTTTGATTTGTGTCCCGGTTAGTAGCTAAACTAATATGGCAACGCTAAGCCTCGGTGGCAGCTCAAACGGTCCTATGCCCCGTTCGCCGAGAGATTCACTCCGAGAGACTCACCATGCCCGCCGAAAGATTCATTGCGAACTGGTGTTGGAAGCGATCGGTTCGGTGGTAGGTTCATAGGAACTTTTGAGCTGCCACTGAGGATTGTCGGTCGTCGGTATCTGCATTTACTACAGCGGGAGCTGAAAGAACTTCAGCAAGACTTCACGCTGGTTACAATACAGAATGAGACTACAACACGTTGTGGAACCTGGGACAATACGTTGTGGAACCGGGACCATCTCAAGGATTTTACCAGAAACGCTGCTTAGGGAGAGGAGGAGCAATCAACTAACGAGCGCGCTCACCAGACCTCAACCCCCTGTACTTTTACATATAGGAGTACTGCATAAAAAGTGGTATACGACCAAGAAAATGGGTCTGGGCGGCAGTACATATCTGGATAAACTTCAAGCAGCAGCAGAGATGGTTCGAAACAACTATTGATTGATAAGAAACTTACAAAATAACTTTTTGGGAATAAATAAGATAAAAACGAATTTACCGAGTGAAGTTTGAAACGCCCCATGTTTCGGCGATGTTGCAAAGTCCGTGTGTTGTGGACACTGGACAACGTCGGTTTCAACATCCCTAAAACGTCGGGTGTTATAAACTTCACGCGTGTATATTAATTTTTATCTTATTTATAACGTCAATCAATAGCGATAGTCTTCGATTTCATAATAAATAAGGAATTGATGTATTGGTGTGGAACGAATGACAGTTATTAATATATATTGTTCTTTGTTGGTTAGATTAATATGTATTATAGCTATGATAATATCTTAAGATAGAGTTAAATCAACTTCTAAGAAATCAACGTCTAGGCGATCGAAAATAAATTCCCGTACGTAAATAACACAGTAAACTTCAACAAACGACAACTCACACACAGGAGGATTCAAACTCAAATGGCTTATTATTTAGCTTATTATCATTAATTGAGCTTTAAACGTTTTATTTTTGGGGTGACCTTTAAAAATATGACCATGGTTCCATATTGCTGACTGATTCATATCCCAGTTATTTGCTAATTTACCTCACGAATGTTTGTCGACACTTTTATTGTCCACGCATTCGTATAACAATGCCTTATTAATTATTAAAGGAATCCGAGAATTTCGGTTTCTTTATTTCAAATAGCATGAATCTCCATGGAAACTTGCCTGACTGATTTAGAAGAAATAAACAGGTAATAAAACACTTTAAATTTTGTTTTTTAAAAAATTATAAATATTTCTTTTAATATACACGCAAGACGATACATTTCCCTGTTAATAGTACTTGTAGGTATATTACTTTGAGGTTATGCTTTCGCCAGCATTCTGTATGTCTAACCCCACATTGTTGGTACCTGTCAATCGTGTCGTAATATATGATTTTTTAGGTGAACGAACGAATTGTGAAACTTAAGAGCCCTATTACAAAATAGCGTAGGTATTCTTTTAAAATGAGTTGAAAAAATGAACGCATTTTTTTTTGGATGTAACTATAAAAGATAGGATAAATAAATAAATAAATAAATAAATAACTATTCAACCCTGGGAGAAAACCGCGGCACTGAGCGCTCTTCTCTTGCGCAAGCAAATATATACACAATTTCTAATTGTTTTTTGCAGTGTTTTCTCCTTTCTAATGACAATAATTTATATTATGTCGTATTGCTAAAAGAGTGAACTTTAATATAGTATAAGTATTATAAAACAATCTTATTTTATTTCTGAGAAAATTAGAATGATGCAGGAAGATTTTTTTTTAATTTTGTGTAATTGTAAGTAATTTATACCTTGGATATGTGGTCAAAAAACGAAAAAATAAAGCCGTAGTGTACATCAAGAATACATGACGGACATAAAAAAAAATAGTATACGGTTTTCGTTGTAGTGATATTACTGTATTAAGGAGCTCAAAGTTTGCCTTCCGAGCGTTTTACGAATAACGACTTTCGGAAAATGGGCTGAATAAGTAAATAATATTCGTTAAATCTAAAATTAAAGGCCGCTATGGTCAACATCAAGAAATGTTCCAGGTAATTCAGTAATTAAAGTTTGTAGAAATCTCTTTATTTCTTGGAATTAGAACGCCAAAAATCCACTTTTCTTGCCTTTCTGGAAAAAATATGTGATAAGGCTCTTTATCGATTTCTGGCAAATCCGAAAGCATAGTTCGACGCACAATAAAAGAAGATCAAAAATGGCGGCAAATTTGAAACACCTGAGAAGCATAGGAGAGGCCGCGGCAGAGGAATTTGACGATTTTTATATTGGTGCCATACGCCAAAAGTACATTTTTTCTTTACCGTCAAGGAGGTACCAACTTTACAAAAGTTATTGACTATCGTAAGGGAAGATTTGGGTTTTACTGGTCGTCAGGAACATTTGCAGGAAATTTAAAAAAAAATCGGATTTTATAATAAAATCGCATTTCATTTCTTTCGATCAAATGCAATAACAAGACACACACTTACACACATGTTACACGCAAACATACATATAAACACTTCATAGTAGGGTTGGTTATAAGAGATTGTCATATGACAATAAATCCGCCCATTGTGAAATTTCACATATAATCAAACAAACAAACAACATCATCCTACATTCCCCTTTTGATTGTTTCTGTTTTAATTTCTGTTATAACGTCCTAATTTTAGCTGCATATTTCTCTGTTTCTTATCCCTTTTCAGTCCCATTTCCTGTTAAGCCATACGACTTTTTTTTCATTTCTTGCTACCTTATGTATTATCTCATATCTTCTAGAAGGTTAGCTGTAAGAAAACGATATAAGTCAGCCATTTTATTTTAATACATGTTTTTGTTAGTTTGTATTTTTGTATATAGTTTAAAACAGTAAATATTATTCATTCATACATTAATCTTCACTAATTCGACAACGAAAGTATTATTGTATTATTCGAAGGACTTTGAAAACAAAAATTAAAGAAATACAGGTAAATAAAACCAAAACAACCCAAAACCACTATTTAATATAGCACATCCTTAAAATTCTTAGGAGTAATAAAACAATCTTAAATCCTAGCAAACGGTCGTTGTAAATACATATTTAGATACAACATAGAAGATCTACGAGTGAAAGAGGCGACCTTCGACCGCGTAAGAGAACAAAGATAAGAACGTGGTGTAGAACTACATCTAAAAAACAGCTGCTATAAAAGTGAATGCTGAATACAGCATTTTAAGGAAAGACATATACATGGGACTGGTAAGGTCGAAAATTGTAAAAGTTGTCAATTTCAGCGGTTTCTGGCAGTTTGTCAACATAACAAGCAGTGTTCTGGCATCTCGAGGTTTCATTTCATGCCAGTCGGCGTCCCACAGGGCTCTTTCTATGCCCTCTCCGGAGTTGATGAGGTACTGGCCGAAATAGCAATAGAGTAGGCATAGAAACACGGTATATCCGATACATAAAACAGTTACTTCGCAGGGTTCCTGTAATACAATTAATAGTAATAAAAAAAACAATTAATTTTTAATCACTTTTTTGTGATGAGTTACCCAAAAAGCTACACAAGCGGATAAAAATTGTGAGGCCAAGTCTACGCCGATAGGAGCGGAAAAGAGTCGATTAGTTCTAACAACGAAGGCCTGGAGTTTCTGGTACCTCTTCACCACGTAGCGTATCCTGGAGGTGAGGTCTTCCTCGCTGGATTTTATGTTGGAAACTTCGGCCGCAATGGCCTTGGCGTGAGCGCACGCGCTGCCCACTATCGCCACAAACAGCACCCAGAATGACATCATTATCAACAAAATGTGTACGACGAATAAGGGTCGAATAACGTGATATATCGCAATGTTGCGGAGCGTCGTCTCGTCTTCCATACCTAAAAGTTTTTCGGTAATTCATAATCCACGCATTATGGGTCGTGATGGGTGAGACCGAGATAATCAAACCTGGAAATATAGCTGAATAAGTAGGCGTCGACGAGGAGCCCATGATAATTCCAGAGTAAAGATATGTGAAGAGTAATGTAGCTTGAGTTAAAAAGAAGGTGCGGCATCGCCACTTCATACGTTTCATCTCCACGGTAACAGCCTGTTCCTCCTTATGGGTCAGTGATTCATTTTCCTTGAGAGCCATATTAAGCAATTTCATTATTTCTTGCCTGCAATATGTTTGACCGTTCATTGTCACTTTAATAATAATTGGGTTATTTTAGTACCTTTTCAATAACAGCCATCCTGCTTTCATACACGTTGAGTATTGTACTATATATGCGCACGCTATATCTACTTTGCGATGTTTGTCGCAAGTAATTATTGCATATACATATCCAACGTGCTCCAGGAGAATTAACGAAATAACAACGATTATTCCGGGTATGAAGATTTCTGTGGATAATTAAATAAATATTTGTTATATTATGCACAATGTTGCATAATATAACAAATAGGAATAAGTAATTCTTACTGTTATTGGTCATGTTTTCGTTCATAGTTAGTCCCATAGTTTTGATAATGGCTATATAGTGCCAGATGATGTTTTGCAGAGAGGAGTCCTCGAGAGACCAGCTCCATTTCAGCTGGGCCTTCAGTCGTCTCGAAAAGTCGTTAAAACCCATACGAGTACTGATCCCGTTTACGACGGTAAACATTTCATCTGGACTATTTTTATAATAAAAAATTGTAACGATAAAAGGCGGGCAAATATACAAAGGTATATTGGAGGTTAATTGTATATATTGGAGGCTAAAGGTATGAAGAAACGGACAAGCTGGTATTTTTGAGTCGACTGCAAGTAATCAGGTATTTTTGACTCGATGACTTTTATACAGTGATCGAACAGGTCTCAACGGTTCAATCCTTCGGATCATTCGATCATTTGATCTCGGCGGGTCGACGGGCATCGCAACACGCAAATACATCGATCGATAGTGGGACACGCGACTCGAGCCGAAAACTGAAATAATACGTCGATGAGCGTCGAGGCGTCCATCACAGTCGATCGATTTTTGTGGGCGAAGATCACAGGTCGCGTTGACAACAGATCAACAGATCATGACATAGCATACGCTTACATTCGATTATCGATCAGACAATCGATTGACATGTTGAAGGATTTTTTATACTCTTTATTGCAAATTTTTACAATAGGGGCTCTATTGTCATACGACAATCTCTTCCAATCAACCTTAATATGAAGTGTTTATATGTATGTGTGCGTGTAACATGTATGTAAGTGTGTGTCTTGTTATTGCCTTCGATCGACAGAAATGAAATGCCATTCCGTTAAATTTATCCCAACGGAAAATGGTAACCCAGCCGGGAATCGAACACGGGACCTTACAAAGTAAGATCAGGCGACCTAGCTACTATGCCATTGGGCCGTGTAAGGTAGTGAAGGGTAGTGACTGATAGATGCAAACGCAAATAAATAACGGTCGATCAATAGTTTGTTACCGGTATGATTGGAGTCAAAATCAGTGGTCTGATCGACATTATTAACTGTTACTCGTAAAATTAAATGTTTAGACTAAAATAAAAATCAACCGTCTTATACTTTATATAATGTATCAAAGATTATCTACAATTCAACAAATATTTGAAAAACCTGTTTTCAATAATAATTATGAAACAGCTAGATATTATTATACATTTTCACAAAATAAGGTCAAATTTATCTATCAATCAATTTAGTTTGGATCATTTGATCGAACGGCCTGATTCGGAATACTCGTAAATACTCCTCTTTACAAACATAGAAAACGACCCGTTTGAAAATATATCAGATCCGAAAATACATAGATAAGAACATATATATTCATATACAGCCTATGAAGATTAGGTCACGGAATCGGGTCATAGCCCAGACATACCCACACAGTTTCCAACATTAAATGATATTCTTGACAATTGTGACTATTTTCGTTGACTATTTTTTATTGCTATTAATTTTCAGCTCTAAAAAACAACACAATCTAGCGAGATAGTGTTCAGCGAAACCCGTAATCTAACCTGAGCCTGTTCTGCCACCGGCAGAGAACGTTAGAGAGATACGGAAAAGGGAAATCTGTAAAATTTAAGCAAGCAAGGAGAGCTATTTTTATTTCGAAACTGCAACAAATGAGATACTGAATGTAAGGCAAAATATAAAAGGACGAACACGGAGAGCAACAAAAAAATGCAAAACAATGCATACCAGAGAATAATAATATGATATTCATCTCTAATTATATTCAAAACTAGATAAAATAAGAAAGATCTAATAAATGTAATAGATATCGACTGCAACCGATATAAGGCATTATAGACCTCTCATTCCGTGGTTTTAGTAAGTTTGAACAATGGGTGAATAATAGTCTCACCCACTTCCTTAGCTATTTCAACTTCACATAAATTTACTTTAGCACATAGTTTGTCATTAAGATTTTTTCCAATGTTAGAGAAATATTTATTCAGTTTATTTGCTATTTTGGCGTTCTCTGTTATTCATTTATTATTAATGACCAGTTCGCTTATACCTGAAGTTGTGTTCTTCCTATAACTCAATTCTTTAACTATATTCCATATACATTTATTGTCGTTTTTTCTGGTTGTAGTTTTAGTTTATAATAATTCTTTATGGCAGTTCTTATTAATTTTGCACATAGATTGCGGTATCTTTAAAGTAGCTTTTTAAGGCGACATTGTTTGGGATTTTTTTGACTTAACTATGTAATTTTACACTTTTATGAATGGACTGGACCAGCCCTGCGGTGATCCAGTGTTTAATTTTTTTATTCTTATGTGGGATCTGTTTGTTTGTTGTACACTACAGTGTCTAATGTGTGTTTAGAGGGTAGCTACAAATTTGTCGGTGACTTGGTCTATATTAAATTGATCGGTGACGTCTGTCCACAGTTCCTTTGACAGTAAATCTAGTAATTTTGGGACATAATTTTTTATTTTATTTTGTGTACATTATTTGAGTTTGTGTACATTATTTGACGTGATAATCTCTTGTGAACTCGAGCATCAACTGAATTTGAACCCTATCGATGTTTATGACATTATAAACTAACGATAACGTATGATAATTATATTGTCTTGTGACTAAAACCATTGAACTAAATATATTTGTAGAATAAATTTATTTGTAATATATATATATATATATATATATATATATATATATATATATATATATATATATATATATATATATATATATATATATATATATATATATATATATATATATATATATATATATATATATATATATATATATATATATATATATATATATATATATATATATATATATATATATATATATATATATATATATATATATATATATATATATATATATATATATATATATATATATATATATATATATATATATATATATATATATACATCTCCCATAAAATGTTATTCTCTTAAATTTCCTATAAAAAGCGGCAACTTTATATTTAAGGGCCTAATAGAATTTGAATACTTGTGAAATAATACATCGACGGTGTAACACATGTGAAGAACACGGCCGGTGGCATAGTGGTTAGGTCACCTGATCTTACATTGTAAGGTCCCGGGTTCAATCCCCGGCTGGATGACCATTTTCCGATTTGATAAAATTAACGGAATTGACACAGACTTGAACAGGAAAACAGGAAAAGACACACACTTTCACACATGTTACACACACACATACATATAAACACTCCATAGTAGGGTTGGTTGTATGAAATTGTCGTGTCGTGTTGTGAAATTTCACAATAAAAGGGTAAATACAAAACAAAACAAACAATATTTTGGGTGAATTCAGATAATGATAACACTTGAAAACCCGATGCGTATAATATTGAATCATCTATTTGGACAGAAAAAACACGAGCCTCGTCATAAATATATAGAGTTTTTAAATTACAATGACATACTTCTTTTATAATTGTTTTTTTTGTGACATTACCCTTTTTTTCCTGTAAAAATTGACTTTGGTCAGTTTTTTTAAATATTTTTTAATGCTAGTTTCACTTTTCCATTTTTGTATACTTATTATAGAACGTATTACCCATTAGTCGTATTTTTATTATAAGCTATATGCACTTATTTCAAACTATGACTCTTGAAATCTTTAACTGCGATTTTCCCAAAACGGTTTTTTTTTGAGAAACCTGTTGTCCCTGAGGTATTCCTGTGACTTAAGTTTCATTAAGCACATTTTACAAAGTAGCTGGTAAAAATGAAATACAAAACGTACTGTTTAATAATTAATAACTTTTCTCGCTTCGGAGATAGCGGTTCTTAAGTGAAAAGTGATTATTTTTAAATCAAGGAAAGTAATCCACTTTTCTCCAATAAGAATTTTCTTTTAAATAACTATTAATGGTATAAATCCCAAAATAGCATAATTTTATGGTAGAGTAAAATGAATTACGGCAAATATTTGTAAAACAAAAAGTTTAGACGATTGACAACTAAATAAAAATATTTTTAAATAGGAAGACAAAGCTATTTAAATTAATTCCCGTTGGTTTGACTGGAAAGCCAAAATACTCAATGTGAAGAAGTCAAATCTATACTAATATTATAAAGAGGTAAAGTTTGTGACGTTGTAGGAAATAATCTCTGGATCTACAAAACCGATTTTGAACATTCTTTTACCAATAGAAAGCCACGTTGTTTGTAATTGTCATAGGCTATATATTAATCCGAAAAATAAAATGACTTTTTCGTAGTAGTTGGATTTGCAAAGTAAGTCGGAGAAAAAACGGTCGAACGAAAATGTTTCTAACTAACACTGCCTTAACGATGGGAGATATATGATTAAGTTCTAGAGAAAAGTTGTAGAGCTTGATAATGCCTACAAAAAAGTCAGCGATAGCATAGCATACCTCTAACTTTTATATTTAAGTCACAAAAAGTAGTATTTTATATTTTTAAAATAATTTAAATCGTTAGGTCATGTTTATTGGTTATATTATCAACAATTATGAATTCTTATCAAAATAAGTAAATTTATCGTCTCAAGTGTTTAAAATAAAAAACTTTTCCCTTTTACTGCACATAATTTCCCTTTTACTGCATAAATAGTTAAAGAGATAATACGCTCACAAATAAGACACTCACAAGAAGACACTCACAAGAAGACACTCACAAATAACGGTATTATAGTGGAATTGGCATGCAAATACATACATACATATGCAGTAAAAATATAACCCTTTTTTTTGGCAGTCAGGAAATAAATCATAGCACTCAGTACTAACCGAACCAAACTCTTAATTTCATCACAGGTAAAAAGTTTAACTGCCCAACGAAGTGGGCACGGGTCAGCTAGTGGCTGATATTTTTAGCCATTTATATCTTGCCTTTTCCACCTATAAAAGCGGGCTATAAACATCATTATCTTATTCTTTTTAATACCGCCCTGATGGTATCTATATTGATGATAAACTGAATTTTGAATGTTAGGGTTACTATAACCATGATTCGAAATAAAATTGCACATTGAACTACCATACCGACTTAGATTATTTCAATTCGTAGCCTTGGTAATTACTAGGAAAAATGTCTCAGTGTAGTACCATATCCGTGTAGAAGGGGGTGTCGACTACAACGAAGGAACTCATCACCACAGGCTGGTATAACGATATGTGTCGTTCTTTCAGCCGTGGGATGAGAGTAAAACACTTAGAGACAAGACAATCTACATAATAAAAATAATTATAAATACAATAGTTCACTTTCTGTGACGACAGTCGTGTTATTTATTCTTTTTAATATATTTACTTGTAAGTAAAGGAGAGTGAGTTAGCAGACATACCTATTTTGGAAAATAAATTGATTATTAGCCGAAATAAAAGGTTGCTTAGATATTATATTTACCAGTAAAATATTTTTGAGAAGACTCGCTTATCAAACTCTGTTAAAAAAAACTATACAATATTACGACGTCAATACAACAGAAAATATAACATTACGACGAGTATGTGTATTTTTATTGATTTAAATGCCAGAAAGTTAATCAAATCAATGTAAGAATAAGAGCAATCGACGCAAAAAAACCATTACGATGATTAATTTAATTAATTCTTGACTTTTGTGGAGCTTAAATCGTTTACCCTGTCAACCGTCGATATGGTACAAACCACCGCCTTCCGCATAGAAAAAATGACTGACAAATTGATTCGATGCTAAACTGAGCATTTAAAGACATTATCTTTAATATTTGAAGAATTAACCCGCCTACTTCCGCGGAAGCGTTCCCACGATGGTGGTGATAACGTATGTTTTAATGTAAGATACGTTATGACCACCGGTAATGATATCAAAATTAGGCGATCACGAACATATAACTTATTCATGCAACAACAACTAGAGCTGTCAACTACAAAGAGCGAACCGTATACCTCATGAAGTTTTAACGATATTACTTCGTTATGTCTCCCGTGAGGTGAGCGTAGAAGACTTGGGACGAAAACAGTCCACTCTCCAGCTACGCCACTCACCCGTCAGAGGCCAACGCCTTATAGCGAGGTATCGGAAAAGGTACCAGGCGGGCAGCCACACCCCCTTACTACCCGTTTGGAAAGAAATCTTCATCTGGATTTAACCATCAGGATTACTCCTACCTACTGATTGGTTACAGGATCGAGGTCGCTTGCGCGGTCCTCTCCCATACGTATAGCGGTAATACGGTGTCTACCGAATCTATCGCAGACCACGGCATCCTTTGCCCAGCTCTTCACATGTTATCGGGTAAACGAATGGTCGTTTCAAGAGCAGTTGCCGTAACAACTACCCCCGCTCTATAGGAAATATTACTGTTTTCAGACTCCCCCGGCTGTTTGTTGTAATGCAAACTGACGCAACTGACTAATGCAACTGACTGACGTCTCACTGTACGCAAACCGTTCAGGAGCGCCCGAAGGTTGACTACTAGGGGAGACTGGCCCGCAGGCCAGAGTCCTACCCGGGCTCGCACCACTGCTTGAAGGCAGCCGAATGGGTGTTGACCCGTCCGTTTCACCGAACGGTCTTAGTGGCCAAACTGCAACAGGGCCCATTAGCCACGATCATGCAACAGCAACTAGAGTTGTCAACTACAACGGGCGAACCCGTTACCCCAGGAAGTTTTAACGATTAGTCGTTCTATCTGCCTGGAGTGAGCGCAGAAGACTTGGACAAAACAGTCCACCGTCAAGCTCCACCACATGCCCGTAAGAGGCCAACACCTTAACCGCGAGATAACTAGGTGTATTACTAAGCGGGCTTACACTCACGCCCTTACTTCCAATTGAGACCAGATTACTCCACTCTTTCAATTGGTTACGAGTTCGAGGTCGCTTGCGTGGTCCTCTCCCTTACGAAGCGGTGAAACGGTGTATACCGAATCTATCGCGGACCACGGCATCCTTTGCCCGGCTACCATGGTAGCCGGGGTCGAGCGGGGGTCGTTGAGTACCTTATGGCGACTGCTCTTAAATTGACCATTGGCCATCCGATCCTGGGTGAACAGCCGGGCAAAGGACGCCTTGGTCCGCGATAGATTCGGTGTACTCCGTTTCACCGCTTCATAAGGGAGAGGACCGCGCAAGCGACCTCGAACTCGGAACCAATCGAGAGACCGGAGAAATCTGGTCACAATTGGTAGTTAGGGCGCGAGTGCCGCCCGCCAGGTAACATACCAGGCTAAGGCGTTGGCTTCTAACGGGTTATGGCGTAGCTAGACGTCGGATTTGTTATGTCCAAAGTCTTCTACGCTCACTGCACGGTCGATAGAACGATGAATCGTTAAAACGTCTTGCGGTGACGGGTTCGTCCGTTGTGGTTGACATCTCAATATGTTAGTCAGAGTGCACAATCGATTGGCCACGGTGCGCAGACCGTCCAGGAGCGCCAGAGGTTTGATTCCCAGGGGAAACTGACCAAGGCCAGAGTCCTACCCAGGTTCGCACCTCGTGGGTGAAGGCCGTCGGATAGGTGTTGACCCGTGAGTGTGACCGACCCTGAACAGAATAGGTCTCCGTGGCCAACCCAGCATGGGCCCATTAGCTCCCAAACAACAGGTGGAGATATGAAATCGAAGACTATCGCGGTTGTTTCACATTATAAATAGGATATAACGAATTTACCGCGTAAAATTTGTAGCACCCGACGTTTCAGCGACGTTTCAGCCGCCGTTGCTCAGAGTAGACTGGACAACGCCGGTCTACCCTGGACAACGGCGGCTGCAACATCGACGAAACTTCGGGTGCTACAAATTTCACGTAGTAAATTCGTTTTATAATATTTATAATAGGTGGAGAGACAATAACATCCTGTATAACTTGTTAATTATCCTCTACCATAGTCGCCTACTTTCACCATCAGGCATGGCAATCGAAGAAGAAGAAGAACGGCATTATAATTATTTTAAATACTCTATAAACCATTTCGTATATCTTCTCAGCTTTACGTAGCAAACAAAGATCGCCGCGCTCGCTTATCGTGTCGCATTTATATCGTACTCGCATTTATATCGTACTTTTTCCGGCAGAGCTGAAGGGGAAAACCGGCGCCGCAAATAGAATTTGAGTTATCGGTTAATAGCGTTAGCTTTATTGGATAACTTGTGTATGAAAAACGATAAAGTACACCTGGTTGAACGCTGCGCCGCGCAAGGCCCCGTTACGTATCGCTTTTCGATCCCATATCTCACGATATGAAACAAACGACCACCTTATGAGATACACCTCCCCAATCCCCCTTCCCCTACACACCTCAAGTTATACTTTTGTACGTATTCCTTTATGTGTAGTAGAGATGCGCCGAATGTTCGGCCGACTATTCACATTCGGTATATTCAGCTTATTTTCGTATTCGGCCGAATGTTCGTTTAGTTTGCCGAATAATTAACGAATATTTAAATAATGCTATTTTAAGAATTATATATGTTGAAATGTCTTTAATTTGACACCCTTACATAGTATTTGTAAATGAAACAATAATAATGTTGTTCATAATTTATTTAAAAAAATACGTGTGGCACTCGGGGACTGCCGCGGTAAAGCTATTGCATAATATTTTTAACAACTTATGCAATTATAATTATTTATTTATTTTATTTATTTTATTTTTTCTGATATCAGATAACTGCGCTCTATCGGAAAACGTTGAAATTATTCCGAATCATTTGCGGCTGCGGTAGCAAATGATTCGGAATGATTTAAACGTCTTCCGATAGAGCGCCGCGCACGAATTTTTTATTCGATAAAGCAAAAAAACCGGATATTATTCTTTGACAATTCGAAAAAAATCGTAGATAAAAAGATAGATAATTAAATTATCTTTAAAATGGTGCAGGTTTCATAATAATACGCCAGATAGTATTTGCGTAGTAGTCGTTTTTGTGTTCGGTTAGACCTAATTTCACAAATTAATTACACTATGTAATATAAACAAAATCACAAATATTCAAAGCTAAAAATATTAGGAAAATGTTCTTGTTTTACATATATTTTTTTCGAATCGTAAGCAGTCCTCGTTTAGACGTAATTATCAGTTTAAAATCATTAATTTTCGTTAAGAAATTTCTTCATTCGGTCGCCGCGCTGGCCTAGGCCCGCGATAAAAGCTATGCAATAGCTTAAAAATAAACTATAAAAAATCAACATAGTTCAAGTTTTATTTTAATTAAATCAACGTTTTTATTTTCTACAAAACACAAGGTTCGCTAATTAACTCCATTCAATAAAATTTTCATAGACTTTCATATATTTCTCCCGGGATTTTGCAGGTAATAGATAATCGATCACATTTCTTACCCCAGTTGTAATGCTTTCATGAGTTAAATCTGTTTTCAAGTTTCACTGTCACTCTCAGAACTCATGTTTCAAAACAAAACGATGAATTTCTTACAATCAGTGAAATTTGTCGAAAACGCGGGCGACAAAAACAATGACGTTCGCGCGTTTTTAATTTCATTTGTTTTTAAGCTATTGCATAGCTTTTATCGCTGGCCTGGTAGGCCAGCGCGGCGACCAAATGAAGAAATTTCTTAACGAAAATGAATGATTTTAAACTGATAATCACGTCTAAAGGAGTACTGCTTATGATTCGAAAAAAATATATGTTAAACAAGAACATTTTTCTAATATTCTTAGCTTTGAATATTTTAGATTTTATTTATATTATATAGTGTAATTAATTTGTGAAATTAGGTCTAACCGAACACAAAAACGACTACTACGCAAATATTATCTGGCGTATTATTATAAAACCTGCACCACTTTAAAGATAATTTAATTATCTATCTTTTTATCTACGAATTTTTTCGAATTTTTTCGAATAATCCGTTTTTTTTGCTTTATCGAATAAAAAATTCGTGCGAGGCGCTCTATCGGAAGACGTTTAAATTATTCCGAATCATTTGCTACCGCAGCCGCAAATGATTCGGAATAATTTCAACGTTTTCCGATACAGCGCAGTTATCTGATATCAGAAAAAAATAAAATAAATAAATAATTATAATTGCATAGGTTGTTAAAAATGCTATGCAGTAGCTTTACCGCGGCAGTCCCCGAGTGCCACACGTATTTTTTTAATATAAAATACTACTGTTTGTTACTTAAATATAAAAGTTAGACATATGCTGTCGCTGACTTTTTTTTTATTCAGCCGGCGGCGCGACTAGGGACCGCCGTACCAGCCAGTCTTTATTCAAACAATATTTGCGTTCGATTTCTTCGGCGCCGAAGACTAAGATATTCCAAATTCAAAAAGTGAGCCGCAAAGATAATTGCGGCGCACTTATAAAGTTTCTTATAGAAAACACCACTTTTGGGCGCACTTAAAGGCGAACCAAGTCGTCCTTTTCGAATAGATTGGGATGAAAATAGTTTTGTTCCGAAATAATTACGTTATTGATCTTTTTGGTGATGTGTGCGTTTTTTTATTGGTGTTGTATATGTTTAAAATAGGAAAAGCTAAAGACCTCTCTCCAAAGAAAATTTCCAAAATTAAAACATTATTGCAGCACACCAAACATTCACAGAGAAATTGCATCAATTAGCAACGTGTCGCGTGCATCAGTCGACGCAAATATCGCATTAACACCACAAAGTGCGGTTAAGTGCGGCCGAAAAAAAATTACGACATCACGTGACATGAGAAAAATAATATTGGAAAATATTGGATATTTGTGTGGAAAACAGAAAGGCCCCTCGTAAGCTTCTCGCAAAGTAGATTCAAGAAGCTGGCGTCAAAGTTTCTCTCGGCACAGTTCGTCGTCGCGTCAAAGACTTGGGCTTCACCTGTCGCCGGCGAGCTAAAAAACCACTTTTGACTCCGGTTATGAAGAAAAGGCGCCTAGAATGGGCAAAATAACATAGAAACTGGGTCGCCAATGACTGGAATAAAGTGAGTAGGCAACAGTTATTAGTGTTCTGTACTTTAACGGTGTATAATTGTTAGGTTCTTTGATTTCAATTATGGTGCAATAGAATCAATATTTTTCAGGTTTGCTTTTTGGACAAGTCAACAGTGCAGATTTTAATGGACAAGTCTGAATTTGTCAGAAGAAGGCCTGATGAGAAATTTAAAGAAGACTGTATCGTTTAGAGAGTGAAGCATCCTCTCAGCATAATGGTATGGTCTATGATCAGCAGTCAGGGCACGGGACGGCTGTAGATTGTAGAGGAAACCATGCACCAGGACCATCAAGGTGTTTGAATACAAGTTGCTGCCCCAGGTTCAGGAATGGATTCCGAGTGGCGACTTCGCCTTCATGCATGACTCTGCACCCTGCCATAAGGCGAAAAAGGTGTCTAATTACTTGATGACACAAAAATAAAGGTTATGAACTGGCCTGGAAATTCCCCGACCTCAACCACATTGAGAATCTTTGGAAGCTAATGAAGCGTGACATTTCCAGGGAACATATCACCAACAAACCTCGCCCCCTGTATTAGATGATATTTTGCGGCACAAAGACTATAAGTAGGTACTTTTTAGTCTTATCACGTTTTGTGAAAAGACTGAAAAGTGAAAAATAAAATATTAGTTTAAAAAACTAAAAAATACGTGTGGCACTCGGGGACTGCTCCGGTAAAGCTATTGCATAGCATTTTCAACAACATATGCAATTATAATTATTTATTTATTTTATTTTTTCTGATATCAGATAACTGCGCTCTATCGGAAAACGTTGAAATTATTCCGAATCATTTCCTGAAATTATTCCGAATTTAAACATCTTCCGATAGAGCGCGCGCACGAATTTTTTATTTAATAAGGCAAAAACCGGAATATTCAAAAAAAATCGTAGATAAAAAGATAGATAATTTAATTATCTTTAAAATGGTGCAGGTTTCATAATAATACGCCAGATAGTATTTGCGTAGTAGTCGTTTTTGTGTTCGGTTAGACCTAATTTCACAAATTATTTACAGTATGTAATATAAACAAAATCTAAAATATTCAAAACTAAGAATATTAGGAAAATGTTATTGTTCAACATATATTTTTTTTCGAATCGTAAGCAGTACTCGTTTATACGTAATTATCAGTTTAAAATCATTAATTTTCGTTAAGAAATTTCTTCATTCGGTTGCCGTGCTGGCCTAGGCCCGCGATAAAAGCTATGCAATAGCTTAAAAACACTCTTTTGTAAGTATTGAAAATATATTATTTGAAAATAAAAGTGAGCGGTGCTTTTTCTTAAATTAAAATCATCATAATCTTCCGCAGTGAAATATTTCCAAAACGCATTATTATGAAATATTATAAACCTAAACAAATGCTAGAAATTGGTACACAGATGCCTTGTTGGACCGAAATCACGTTGTGAAATTTTCGTTGGAATATTTCTTTTACGAGCAACGTAAATAATATTTAAAATCCGCCATATTTTATTTCTTATAATTGTATAACCTCCGAGTAAAGTTGCGGGTGGCTAGTGCCATCTATTACCAGTGAACCTATGTCACTATTTAGCCGCGGATGTGGTTCCTCTTTTCACTTAGACGCCAATGCGCGATGTCGAAGCTTTTTCACTGGATTTCCGCTAGGTGGCGTTACGATAAATGCATTGTTTAGGCCTTGTCTTTTTGCCTGGGAAGTATTGGGATGATAAAACCGATATCTTTTTTATCTAGCCGTCAGTTCTAATATGGTATATAGTAATTATGATGCAGTGGTAAAAACGTCAATCTTCATTTCACCACGGTGTGTGGTAAAATGAAATTTGTGCCTATGAAAATGTCAATTTTGTGCCTATTTGAAGGTGTCATTTTCCATTTAATTTCTACTAAATTGACGTATAATATTGCTCTTTCTGCCACGAAACAATTAGAGCAAAATAGATTAACGACACGGTTTCATTTTTGACGAATTTTTGACGAAAGACAGGCAGACAGAGCTGAAAATACGAAATGACCATCTTTTATTATTTCCACAGGGAAAAAAATCAGTGATACATTTCGATGGAGCGGTAAATCCATTTCATCTCCTTCTAATAAATTCCATTTTCTTTTATTTGCTCAGTAATTGGAACGGACGCCTTCGCCCTCGAGGAATTTATCCCCACGGTTTTCTCAAGAGCACCTTTTTCCTATGTAAAAAAAACTGTGCTCAGTCGAGCAAATCTCATTGATCTGAAGCAAGTTAATATGAGCTGAGGAAATTTCGTAAAATATTAAGTGTAATGCTATTTTTAAATTTGTATTTTATGTTTTCTTACATAAATAAGGGAGGCTGGTATAAAATGATCCCTCAGACTAAAAATGATCCCTTCAAGTTTTTATGAATGTTCTACCACCATGTAGGAAACAACGAATGCATTACGTCCAACAGGTGTCAAGTCGGTACCGACAGTAATGGCGTGATCGCGTCGTCGGTGAATTATTAACGAGAAATTGGATTCCATTGTTTTTTTAAGGTAAGGGTCTTTTGACAGCTGTTATGTAAATCGAGATTTGTGTGTTCGTATTGCCTGTATTATACTACAATACAATACAATCAATTACTCCAGTATATAGGCATTCCTACACTTGGATGCCTCACAAAATTAAATGCTAAAAATTTAATTATTAAAACATAACTATCGTGATAGTTGTCATGGCTGTAATATTATATTCAATATTACCTACATACAAATAATCAAACTATACTAATGTGATTTAAGAGTCAGGGAGTAATATATTAAAATAGAAATGCAAATTCTATGTAGAATAATCAAAAAATATATATTTTTTATGGTAAATCCAGCAATATGCCTTCGTATTTTTTTTAAAATGAATAGATGTATAATAAATTATATTAAAATTAGAATATCAGCTATCATAATACCATTATGTTTAAAACTTTACGCATTCATTAATCATCAACATGGAAAATAAACTCAGAATTTTCAAACTCCCTTATACCATAAATTGGGATTCTTACCAAATTATTTATAATTATCTTTTTAAATTGGTCCTCTCCAAGGCTTTTTATTTGCTCTGGAATCTTATTATAGTAGGACAAATTTTGGTGAATAAAACTGTATCGCACTTTGCTAAGTCGCTGTCGGTTTATGTGTAGATTGGATTTATTCCTCGTATCGTGATGATGAAAATCACTATTCACCGGAGCTTCTGTTAGGTGTCTACGAGCGTACATAATATTTTGGTAGATGTAAGAAGAAAATAGAGTCATTATTCCTGATTCTACAAATAGCGGCTTACATGAACTTTTTGGTAAAACTCTATATAAACGGCGTACCGCTATTTTCTGGAGGAGAAATATTTTTTTTGAATTTGGTGCCATTCCCCAAAACAGTAGGCCATATTATATTAAGGAGTGGAAATATGCAAATTAAACGGATTTAGCTGCTTCAAAACCGCATAAACTTCTTATCTTATCTATACAAGCATTGCACTGCCGTTCGAGTATTGGAATCCACATTGTATCGATTCATATTCTTTAGTGTGAGGTTATGTTTTGATTTGATATATAAATAACGTTTGGGGTAAAACGATTTCGGGGTATGTGTATAAAACGGTCTGGGGACCATTTCACCTGAACACTTATATTGTTTCTTTTAGATGATAAATTCGAACGGCTGCAAAATATCTGCATACGATATATATTCGACTTGCGTAAATTTGATCACGTAAGCGAATATCGCGATGGACTTCATTGGCCTCGAATTCGTGAGCGCAGAAATCTGCATGCCCTCTCACTCCTTTATAAAGTCCTAAATAGTCCCATAGCACCTCCTTACCTTAAAGACCTCTTTCTCCCGTTAGGAAGTCATGGTGTTCCACTCAGGTCAAGTCAGGACAACATCATAGCAATTCCACTACATCAGTCTTCTTTTTTCACTAACTCATTTAGCGTCCATTCTGCTCGACTTTGGAACCAGCTTCCGCATGCTATTCGTCATGCAACATCCTTGCCCTGTTTCAAGGCGTTACTGAAAAAACATTTTCTCCCTCAAAATATCAACTAAGAACCAACCCTCCCCCTATCCCCTCCCCCCTTCCCCCTTTCGTTGGGTTGTTGACTGGATAGAAGCATAAGAACTTTGTAATATCTATCATTTTATACAGGTAAGCAGTTATTTTTATTATTATTTATCTGTAGTTTCTATGTATTTATTATTATAATATACATATATTATATTATAAATTATATTTTTTATGTATGTATGTATATTTGGATGTATGTATATGTATATGTATGTGTATATGTTTATGTATGTGAGCTGTATTGATACTTTTATTTAATATTACACGGTTGGCTGTAAGAAATCGTGAAACGATAAGCTCGCCGTTTGTACTAAGTTAAAATAGAATTTAAGTTTTCTTTACCCATGTAATTTTTTTTTTGTTAGTACAATAAAGTATTTTTCATTTCATTTCATTTTTCATTTCATTTCATTTCATTTCAGATGCTGTGCCGCATAATATCATCTAATCCATGGGGTCAGAAATGTGAATGTTGCAATTCGTGGAAGGAAGATCATCTCTGTCAGATTACATGGACGGTGGAAACGACGACGGGAGAGCAAATATGGGCTAAGGTCGACTAACCGTACGTATTTTAGATAATAAACAACGTTCGTTGTATGTAACAACTTGTTAGATTATTTAATCATAATGTAATGATAAGTAAAAATGGACCTTACGTCCACTTAGCAAACAGTGTATTGTATATATTTAAGATATGCCCTCAGAAACAGGAAATAAAATAAGTAAAAAAATACTTGTGGCACTCGGGGACTGTCGCGGTAAAGCTATTGCATAGCATTTTTAACAACTTATGCAATTATAATTATTTATTTATTTAATTTATTTTAAGCTATTGCATAGCTTTTATCGCGGGCCTAGGCCAGCGCGGCGACCGAATGAAGAAATTTCTTAACGAAAATTAATGATTTTAAACTGATAATTACGTCTAAACGAGTACTGCTTACGATTCGAAAAAAATATATGTTAAACAAGAACATTTTCCTAATATTCTTAGCTTTGAATATTTTAGATTTTGTTTATATTACATAGTGTAATTAATTTGTGAAATTAGGTCTAACCGAACACAAAAACGAATACTACGCAAATACTATCTGGCGTATTATTATGAAACCTGCACCATTTTAAAGATAATTTAATTATCTATCTTTTTATCTACGAATTTTTTCGAATAATTCGGTTTTTTTGCTTTATTGAATAAAAAATTCGTGCGCGGCGCTCTATCGAAAGACGTTTAAATTATTCCGAATCATTTGCTTCCGCAGCCGCAAATGATTCGGAATAATTTCAACGTTTTCCGATAGAGCGAAGTTATCTGACAACAGAAAAAATAAAATTAATAAATAATTATAATTGCATAAGTTCTTAAAAATGCTATGCAATAGCTTTACCGTGGCAGTCCTCGAGTGCCACACGTATTTTTTATTTTTTCTGATATCAGATAACTGCGCTCTATCGGAAAACGTTGAAATTATTCCTAATCATTTGCGGCTGCGGTAGCAAATGATTCGGAATAATTTAAACGTCTTCTGATAGAGCGCCGCGCACGATTTTTTTATTCGATAAAGCAAAAAAAACGGATTATTCGAAAAAAATCGTATATAAAAAGATAGATAATTAAATAATCTTTAAAATGGTGCAGGTTTCATAATAATACGCCAGATAGTATTTGCGTAGTAGTCGTTTTTGTGTTCGGTTAGACCTAATTTCACAAATTAATTACACTATGTAATATAAACAAAATGTAAAATAGTCAAAGCTTAGAATATTAGGAAAATGTTCTTGTTTAACATATATTTTTTTCGAATCGTAAGCAGTACTCGTTTAGACGTAATTATCAGTTTAAAATCATTAATTTTCGTTAAAAAATTCTTCATTCGGTCGCCGCGCTGGCCTAAGGCCCGCGATAAAAGCTATGCAATAGCTTAATTAGGTTATCGTACGACATGAGAAGATTGTGAAGCCGTTATCCCTAATTAGGTCAACAGGGGGAAGCAGTTAGAATATAATTTTGGAATTTAGTGTGTAACGAAGAGCGACTCAGTGTGCGCGTTAGCCAAATTGCGTGGGTCAAGGGAAGATTAATGGACACTTCACCAAACCTTCGTTTTATTTAGTCAAGGACAGCGCAGAGCGACACTCAAGGAAATCAAGAAGGAAACTGTCGTTCAGTTTTCGACGAAACCGTGGCAAGTATAAGGAGTCCTGATGATCCAACCCTATTGTCAAGATTGAAACGGTGTATTCGAAGTTTAGACTTTACGAGGTTGACGAAGCTTTACGAGGACTGTAGAGTAATGCTTCGTGGTACATTTGCCACGTACATACAGACGCGAGAAAAACCGTCAGAATTAAACTAGAGGAAGAAAAGAATCGTAAAGAAGCAGTAGAATTAAAACGTAGACAGCGAAAAGATAATAAACCTAACATTCTAAAACAAAAACTTAACGATAAGACAAAACAGAAAAAAAATAAATACGTGTGGCACTCGGGGACTGCCGCGGTAAAGCTATTGCATAGCATTTTTAACAACTTATGCAATTATAATTATTTATTTTTTTAATTTTTTTAATTTTTTTCTGATATCAGATAACTGCGCTCTATCGGAAAACGTTGAAATTATTACGAGTCATCTGCGGCTTCGGAATAATTTAAACGTCTTCTGATAGAGCGCCGCGAACGATTTGTTTATTTGATAAAGCAAAAAAAAACGGATTATTCCAAAAAATTCGTAGATAAAAAGATAGATAATTAAATTATCTTTAAAATGGTGTAGGTTTCATAATAATACGGCCCGCGATAAAAGCTATGCAATAGCTTAAAAATCCTTTGGTTGAATTTATTTATGATTTACTTTAGCACCCTGAATTCGGCAAGAGGCATCAATGAGACCGTGGTATGTTAAACCACCGATAATTAATTAAATGCCCGTGGGAGTATTCACGTTAGAAGTCATGATGAGATGGGACCAAGTATAAAAGTTACAATTTTAAGTATTTTTCTCACTTAATGTTGTTTATTACCACGAATTGACGAGGCTATCCACTTTCACAGTATTCTGATATTATGTTTGGAAGTCATGAATACTCGAAACAATATATATAAATACAAACGGAGCTGCCATGGAATTCACCGACCGGAGTCGGGCCCATCATAATACTATTTTTTTACACTTCTGGGGGGTGAGCAGTGGATTCCGGACTTACGAACCGGCTGTGGTAGGTTTAGGACAGCTGTCTTGCCACATGTGAGCGTTCACCTTGCCACCCATTCACTCCCCCTTCGAAGCCATAGAATTTGAGATGCGCAAATCGCAGTTTTAGATAATTTTTCTAAGAAAGAGTTGATTATTTTTCTGGAAAGGCCAAGATCTTTAAAGAGGTGAAATAGAGATTTAGCTGGCAGGCCACGAGCGCCAACTTCCACCGCGTGAAGGTGAACAGTGAAGCCGTTCCGGGTTACGGCATTTGCAAGATCATGGTATTTATTTAATTTGTACTCGTGGTCTTTTGGGATATTTGATTCCCATGGAACAGTTAATTCTACGATAAGAGCCACCTTCCGAGATAGAGAGTAAAGAGTTATATCTGGACGGAGGGCTGTGCATCCGAGACTTTCAGGGAATTTATACTGCTTAGATGTAAATGTATAAAATGTAAATTTCCGTAAAGTGATTCAATCTTGAAGCGATGTAAATATTTGGTCTGAGCGGCAAATACCCTCCAATGGCACGCTTCGGCAAGCCGGCAAAAGCTTCAGTCGACTTAGCCATAGAGTATATATACATAATACTTAATAATATGCATGCTAAGGTGAAGGATAGCACTCTACTAAACAAACTTGATTCAGACTTCATATTGAGGTGCCGCGTCAGAAAGGAAATTCTAGTTTTTTTTAGGGATTCTAAGGCTGAAGAGGAGAGAGGTGAAAGAGTGAAAATTGAAAAAGAGTGAAAAATCTTGTTCTAATTTTCTCCTGGCAACCCCATGATCATATCTCCTGGCAACCACATGTAGATGAGGTAAGTCGCAAAATATTTGCTAGTTTTCACGCTCTGCAAAGGCTCAAATGATTTCTTCCGATGGACACAAATAAATCACTTGCACAGTCTACCTTCTTACTACGCATCTGGGGCTTCTCTCGATTTATCAGATAAACTACTCAATAAATATAAACCAAACGCATACAATCTTACTTATTCTACAACAAATTTCCATTACACATCAGGGGCCTTGGGGAGGTTCACTTTAAGAAAAAGGTACAGGGTATTTTGAATAAAAACCCCATTTATAGCATTGAGGATTTCGACAATATCAATTTTTCGCAGCTCTATTGACCTACTTGACTATTATTATTCCTTATTCTTTCTATTATTGACTATTTTACAATTGCGTTTTTTCTTCTTCTAACTATTGGCTATTGTTTATTATTATTATTACTGTTTGTTTCTATTTGTGTTTTATCTTTAAAATATCTTCCCGTATGATAATTTGTGAAATTATACAATATTTGTTTGATTATTTAGTACTATTGTCCACATGAAAATTCTACGAAATTATGTAAGAATTATGATTAAAAATATTGGAAAATGTTGTTTCCTCTATATAACCTAGAAAATCTGCGCTCGGATGTTCAACGTTCATAACTTGCAATACCGACGTTCATACCTTATACCTTAATAGGTATCTATATATTTAAATATTATACTTGTTATTTTTGTTAGTTTTTGATATAACCGAGTGTAGGAATTCCTATCAACTGGTTTGAAATAATATAATATAATATTCAGCTTCGGTTTACTAAGGTAAGGTCACGTGACCGTAGGACACGGTTAAAGTGGTTGCGAGTACGCTAAAGAAGAATTGTTCATACATACTAGCTCTCCTCTATCGTGTACAACATCGTATCCAAGAGTTATTGGAACCATTAATTTCCCACTGTTTCCTACTTCGGTTTTCCTAATGGCAATTTTCGCCTTCTTTAGAATCATGTAAGGAACACCTCAAATAATATTGATTTTCTAAGTAGTGACCAGTTCTTCCCTCTCTCTCTCTCTCCTTCCTATTCCAATTTTTCTCTTTTCGGACAGTTTTAGTTTTAAGTACAGTGGTTTGTATTTTAAAATTTAATTGTTTAATAACTCTAATTTCCACAACGCCCGCATGTCCGTATACCACTGCACTGTATGATTAGGTTAGTTTCAAGATATTTTCATGTTGCAGCCGAAGGACCAAATTTGGTTGCACATCAGAACACCGTTGACTACTACGTAACGACCATAATTGGCGGTTTGCTCCCGGAGCGCACAGTAATATTATTTTCTAATTCGAACGCATCCTAAAATCCATACCAAATATCTCGTTATTACCATAGATACATAATCGGCCGCTAGAATAATTTTGCGCGTCATTGAACGGATATTTCTGCTAAAATTCCATTGTAAAACATCATAATTTTTTTTTCGAGAAATCATCAAAAATTTTATTGATTTTTATGAGCTAATATCTAAATATTTTTGTATGTAAATAAGTAAAACTAAATTTTATTTTTAACAGAGAATCTAATAAAGATCACGATATCATTTATAATTTCTAAATAGGGTTCCGCATTTTTTTGTAAGACAAGTACAAGTGAGAAATGCCGAATTTTTTTCACTTTTTCGAATTTCTCATATTTATTCATAATTATCTAATTGTTTAACAAGATGTGATATCAATATTCTATATACAAAATTTCAATGCAATCATTTCACAGTTATTCTTTTTATGATTGCTATATTAGTTCCATAGTTATAGTACTTTTTGTCGAGCGCGGCGATATTGCAAGAAATTCCAATAAATTGCCCCGGTCTGCCATGAAATTATGCCGCTACTTGATAAGGCGTCAGACGGCGACGACAGTCGATGGCACCGTGAAATCATCGGTGATCTTTGTGAGCGCGGTGGTAGTTTGTTTGTTTGTTTATACTCTTTATTGTGAAAATGTCACCATGGGCGGGTTTTTATTGTCCTTTGACAATCTCTTACAACCAACCCTACTATGACGTGTTATATGAATGTGTGCATGTAACATGTCTGTAAGTGTGTCTTGTTATTGCATTCGATCGACGGAATTGAAAATGCAATTCCGGTAATATGATCCCAACGGAAAATGGTGAGCCAGCCGGGAATCGAACCCGGGACCTTACAATGTAAGATCAGGCGACCTACCCACTATGCCACCGGGCCGTGTAGTGCTGTGATTCAGATGCTAATAGGCACTGTTGAAGTTTGGCCATTAAGACCTATGTCTAGGGTCAACCAACCGCACGGGTCAATACCCATCCGGCGGCCACCAAGCAGAAACGCGATCCTAGGTAAGAATCTGGCTTGCGGGCCAGTTTACCCTAGGAGTCAACCTTCGGGCAGTCCTGGACGGTTTGCGCACCGTCCGGCGTCAGCCAATCGATTTTGCATTCCGACTGACAGCTATGGGAGTCTGGAAAGAGTATTGTTTCCTACAGAGCGGGAGTAGTTGTTAACCTTATGGCTAATGCTCTTGAAACGATGATTCGGCTACCCGATAACAGGTGAAAAGCCGGGCAAAGGATGCAGTGATCCGCGAGAGATTCGGTACACCGTTTCACCGCTTCATAAGGGAGAGGACCGCGCAAGCGACCTCGAACTCGTAACCAATCGAAAGACCGAGTAATCTGGTCAAAATTGGAAGCAAGGGCGTGAGTGTAAGCCCGCTGGGTAACACTCCTGGCTATCTCGCGGTTAAGGCGTTGGCCTCTTGCAGGCATGTGGCGGAGCTTGGCGGTGGATTGTTTTGTCCATATCTTCTGCGTTCACTTCACGGGAGAGAGAACGACTAATCGTTAAAACTTCCTGAGGTGACGGGTTTGCCCGTTGTAGTTGACAACTCTATATGTGCATTTTGACTAACAGTCGGGGGTCTCTGACTAACCTCGCCCTTACGGACCACTGATACGTAAGGGAGAGGACCGTGCAAGCGACCTCGTACCTATAACCAGACGGGAAACTGGAGTTATCTGGTTGCAATGTAAGTAAAGGCGGGAGTATTAGCCCGCTGTCTGATTAACCTGGTTATCTGGTCTCTTTCGGTTGAATGCCGTAACTAGACAGTGGACTGTTATCGTCTCAAGTCTTCTACGCTCACCTCACGGGAGACAAAACGATCTAATATCGTTAAAACTTCCTGATATGACGGGTTCGCCCATTGTAATTGACAGCTTTAGTAGTAGTGCTGTGATTCGAGTAATGCTGTAGTTAGGAAACCTGACTTTGAAGATTTACTAGGCTATTTTGATCCAAGAACTCATTCAGCTGACTCAAAACAATCCGCTATAGTAATTTGGAGAGAGTATATAGATGATTGTGGCACCCGACGTTTTGGCGATGTTGCAACCGCCCTTTTTTACACTACTGCGCAACAAAAAAGGAGTGTTAAGGATTCATCTATGTATGTTTTTTGTTTCTTTATTTCACCATAACTTTAAACGATTTAACTGATTTAGAAGTATATGGTATTGTTAGAATCGTTATGTCGTCCCGTGTGTCTAATTATTAAGTTAATAATTCTCTAAATGTCCATATGTAAATATATTAACATATATCGTGTTTAGTGTCAAATGAAAGGTCTGAATAAATACACTTCGGAAATATTTCTGTATCTATGTTATATTGATAAATACATAAACCACAAATATTTATTACAAAAAACCGTAAGAATAATAATTATAAATACAATATTTCACTTTCAGTAACGGCAGTCCTGTTTTTTATTCTTTTTAATATATATATATATATATATATATATATATATATATATATATATATATATATATATATATATATATATATATATATATATATATATATATATATATATATATATATATATATATATATATATATATATATATATATATATATATATATATATATATATATATATATATATATATATATTTATATATATATATATATATATTGCACAATATAGACCTACGGATACAATAAACAAATATATAAATACGGTTAAAAATGTGTTTGAAAATATACCCGAGCTTCTTCACAACTTCTTGCGATAACGGAATCTTATAACATAAACTGATTTTATGAAGAGTAGAGGAAAGTAACCAAATATGGAATACCATTTTGTTTTCTTGGTATAATTAAAAAACTATTACGAATTAAATGCTTTTCATTATAGCAACGATCAGTCATACATTTTGGCGTATTTGAATTACAACCATTAATTTTTAAGACTAACACAAATATTTATTATCAATTAAAAATCAAAAGACAAAACGAGTAGCTATTTACGGAATAGGTACCTAAATATGGAATTAGATATAATACTACAGGTTTCGGTAAAAACATAACGAAAACATTGACATCTATTTTTAAGGGATCTTTAAA
The DNA here is from genome assembly GCA_944548615.1 of Micropterix aruncella. NCBI lineage: Eukaryota > Metazoa > Arthropoda > Insecta > Lepidoptera > Micropterigidae > Micropterix > Micropterix aruncella. The sequence goes on from OX155970.1 coordinate 1,058,451, forward strand.
CTTTGGTCAAAACTAAAGTGAAAACATTCTGTTTAATCTAACAAACTACTTGCAAAAACCACATATCCAACTCTCATATTCTGGACCAGCGCATTCATTGTGTGCCAGATTCCATACATCAAACATTTGATCCATGTTTTTCCTAGAAAGTCGTCAAAAAACCGTTGCTGACAGAATACATTCAGAAGCATGCTATCCTATTATGTCAGGAGTCAGGAGCATGCTGTCCTGTTATTCCATCAGGTTCTCATGTATGCTGGATTTCGCCTTCATCCTCAGAGTCTTCATCTGAATTCTCAGGCTCTGTCCTGATATTATTTTTTCCTTTCTTTTTGTTTCCTGGTTTTTTAATACTCTGTTTCTTTGTCAATTTCTTTCCTTCTTTTTCTATCTTTTTCTTTTGTTCAACAAGGTCCTCTTTTATACTATGTTTATAGCTTCAGGCATTTTATATTTATTCCAATCTTTACGTTTTACGTTTGACAGTGTAGACGGCATTCTGTAAAAACAAGTTATTGAAAGACCACCACCACCAAAAAGAGCCAACCCAACTGCCAAATGTTGACAGCCCAATTATGGAATATTACATATTTAGGCACCTAGTGGGTGTCCATATTTGGAACTTTAGACCGGCTCAAACTAGATGTCGTGTAAAATAAATAGCAGCATTTGCGCAATCAAACTTATCGAAAATATCAAGAAAAACATCACAGCAATACGTTAAATAAGTAACAATCCCATTTTCACAATGTAATTATCAAGAAACCAATATTTTATTACACACCTTGTAAAGTTTTGAGTCGCCGACAAAACAAAACACACCTGCCCTTGCAATGGCGCTCGCCCGACTGCCGTGATTGATTGATTGCGACACACCAGTGTGTAAGTGAGATGGAAAATGGTCGTGCATTTCGTCTTGACTTGACAGTTAGAGAGAAACAGGGGTATTCCATATTAGGGATACTATTCCATATTTGGTTACTTTCCTCTATTTAAAATTATTTTCTCTCTCAGTTACACTAACTTTATATAATTATCCAGGATTTGAGCTACTTCTACTAATGTTTCACTTTATTAAAGTTATCAATTTATGATTTCCTTTCATAATTCAAGGAGAGTATTTGCAAAATTGTCACGAACCTTCGACAGTTTTAAGCCATAGCTCTTTGCGCTGCTTATTTTCACGGGTGTTTAACTCACACTTTATCTCTTTCACCTCCCTAGAGCAGTGTCATTTCTTTGACATAAATCAATATATTAGGGATAGGATATTACAGAATAAATCAGCGATGCGCATAGAAATGGGATTAAGGAATTGTTTCAAAATACATATCTGCTATCTATCTGCAATGCTTTATTTAATAGAGTAGTATAAAAATTAGGCCTTAAAGACTACCCAGCTAGAATAATGCCCGTATTAGGGTAGATAACATATTACGAAAAACGCAAACGATCCAATACATTGGATCGTGTGCGTTTTTCGTAATATTTCCGAAACCATTTTTTTAAGGACTTCATTGACATATTCCATCTCCTGCGGAAGATGCTCAGCGTCACATAAATCGCGTACTCGATTTCCGAGCGACGTTTGCACTAAACGTAGATGGTAGGGATATTGTCACTTTCTCCTCGTAACTTTGACATCAAAAAATGACAAAGAGACTGTCTTTTTTACTTCATGGTTGAAAGTATGTACCTATTATTTTTGGATGTATGTAGTTTAAATGACAAAGGAATTCTTTTACCCTTCGTTTATTATTTTACCCTTAGAATGCAGAAGGTATCGCCCACATAGCTAGAGAATGTGTTTAATTTGGAGGTTCTGATGGCTAATTCCTCAAAATATTCCATGTATTAGTCGCCAACTATCGCCCATACGGGGCATCCCATTACTACTCCCACTATTAATTCATAATTATCTCCGCTTCATAGGAAGTAGCATGGCGTCAAGCAACGTTGAAACATGTCGATGTAGATAATCAGGAGGTCTTCAGGTATTAAGTTCCCGATTTCATATATCGCTTATCATTTGTTATGACTATTTTAAATAAATTACAAAACCAAAGAAACTATACATTATGGAAAATTAGTAATTTATGATTAAAGATACTTAGATAAACGTCTATTAGCCATCAAAAATATAGGTCATAGAGAGTATAGGATTAAATTTCTTTAAAAATGTAACGTTTTAAACATTATGAATATTGACATGTTATTGTATTATATTGTACTTTAACCCCACAAATGACTGGCGATTAGCTCGGGTTTATATTCGGGGTATAAATTTATTCGGGGTAATAAATAATAAATTATATTCGGGGTATAAATTTATATTTACATTTACATTTACATTTACATAGAGCGGGGTTTACTATAGAGCTATAGCATTACTATAGAGCGGATTACTATAAAGCGGCACACATTTACATTTATATTTACATTTATATAAATTTATATACATTTTGTATACATTTTGCCAAGGCATCCCTTAAGGGACGCCTCACATTTGAGGCGGTACTAATTATATTTTATGAACTAATTGAAGGGTACAGGGAAATAATGAGCTCAGTCACACAAGGTAAATTTCTTAGGAAAGCGGTTTACACGTTTCAAGCAGTAATATGAAAATGAGATTTTCTCTGACAAGCCTATGAACTGGCTATGATTGTAATTTGTATAAAAACAGATTATTCTCGATACATAATTTATATAATCTAATCTGAAATATATACATGGAATTCATCTGGACTAATCCAGTTATTCCCCTGTAAGGGTTTTTCCCGCGATAATTGCGGCATACTGAGTTAATTAACCCTTCGAGTAGCAGCATAATTTCATGGCAGACCGCGGCAATCTGCATGGCAGACCGCGGCAGATTCTTGCAATATCGCCGCGCTCGACAAAAAGTACTATAACTATAGAACTACTATAGCAATCATTAAAAAAATAACTGTGGAATGATTACATTGAAATTTCGTTTGTAGAATATTGAAATATCATTTACCAAAATAGTTAGATAATTATAAATAAATATATGAGAAAGTCGAAAAAGTAGAAAAAACTCGGCATTTCTAACTTGTACTTGTTTTACGGAAAAATACGGAACCCTATTTAGAACTTGTAAATACTATCGTGATCTTTATTAGATTCTCTATCAAAATTTGTATTTAGTTGTGCTTATTTTGCTTATTTACATACAAAAATATTTAGTTATTAGCTCATAAAAACCAATAAAAATTTTGATGATTTCTCGAGAAAAAAAAAGGACGATGTTTGACAATGTAATTTTACCAAAACTAACCGCGAAATGACGCGCGAAATTATTCTAGCGACCGTCTATATATCTATGGTAATAATGAGATATTTGGTATGGATTTTAGAATGCATTCGAATAAGAAAATAATATTACTGTGCGCTCTGGGAACTAGCCGCCAATATTGGTCGTTACGTCAACGGTGTTCTGATGTGCAACCAAATTTGCTCGTTACGTAGCCGAAGGGTTAATGGAGTCCTCAATGTCACCATCTTAAGATAGTGTGACGGAGGACTCAATGTCACTATCCTAAGATAGTGTGACGTAAATTTCTCTACAAAACTGTATCATTAACTAATTTCACCAAAAAATGTGACTGAGCTCATTATTTACCTCTACCCTTCAATTGTATTTTATTTACTATTTGTATTAAATTATAAGTTCTTCAGAATTTATAATATAATACAATCGCGAAGTAAATTATGTGTTCAGGCCTTTTAAAAATCTTTGTGATTTTTGATATGTTTTTGACTACGGGAATATTTGCTATTTTACATTCAACATCGCTGCAGCAAATTGGTGACGAGTCGGCTGACAGGACAATTACTGGAGACGTGTCAGGTAAAATCTCCGACTGTCATTATGTCAGCTACTGCGACATCTCCTCGCTCCAATTCCGCTCGAATTGAATATGATTCATCTTTGTCAAGACGCGTTGCCTTCTGTTGACAAAACTATTTTAAATTTAACCCTTTTTCATGTTTCATATAAAATAAGTGAATTGTGAGGATTAAATTATAATCATGATACGTAGTCGGTTGCAGAAGTTTGGCCTAAAAGAGCTTGTGGGGGAGGGGGAGTGGGGAGGGGGAGTAGTTTGCTTGGCGGTAAAGTCTTTGGGTGACACAACCGATTTTTTTCCTCATACATTCCAAAAACTTTGAGGAATTTATAAATTTTACAAAATGATTTTTTTACAGCCCCTTTATTTTAATGTAATGCGTATACTGATTATTTTATTTGTTGATTGTTTTAGCTGGAATTAATTATTTTATTGATTGTTTTAGTTATATGGTATCTTATATTTAAATATAATTACAATGTATTTAGATTCTTCTTGGACAAATCATTATAAAAATTAGGTCGATTGTTTATCTGATTATTGATGAGTATTGCTTTTGTTTGATCATTTCTGATAATGATTATTTTAATTGTTGATGGTTTTAGTTTTACTGCTTGTTGATTGGGCCTTATATAGCTTCTACTTTATGAAGTTTCTTTTAAAACGAAATGTTGTACCTATGCTCTCTGGGTAGTTTGTTACTTAAACATTTTTAATAATTCACACAATAAAGAACTTGAACTTGAACTTTGGCGCGCGGGGAGTATTTCGCTTGCCAGAAAAGCCTTTCAGTTTTTTTTTCTATATTTTCGGAGAATAAAGAATATTTATAATATTTAGAATATATTTTATCTTTGTCATAAGATGCTAGCTGAAGTTATTCTAGTACGAATATTCAGTTGCAAATTCCGTACATTCTTCCCTAACACTTGGCAAGTCAGTTTCTGTTAGAGACCGAATAATTAATGGGGAGTAATTGTCTGCTCAGTGAGCCTTAGCAAGTGTTGCGGAAATAGCTTCGCCGGCTTATTGGGAGTTTGTCAAGTACCCACATTATATATTGTAACACTCCGTTCGGTATAGCATACTTGCCCCAGATAAGCGTGGCAAACTGCGGTCCACGGTTTCCGTTCGGTCCCTCTATATATCAGTCGTCGATGCAGGCGATTGACAGTGCATTAAGTTTTCACGCTGCCTAAACGATTTCGAACGGCCGGTTCGGTCATTTCCCACTAGACCGCAGCAAATCGGCTGACATATCCCATACCAACCCGCAAGCGAACATTTCCGGTTGTCGATTACAATGAGCGAACCCGTCACCCCAGGAAGTTATAACGACATCCAGCTATTCTGTCTCCCGAGGAGTGAGCCCAAAATACTTGGTGGACGGTATACTCCACACTTAGTCTAACTACGCCAGCAGCCCGTAAGAGTCCAACCTTAAAGAGGAACTATGTTTTAATTCCGCCATATATTTTAATTACCCGCTAGGGCGTAAAAAAGGCCGAATGGTATTTTGCGGAGGTTGATAGGTTCATATACAATATATAAATATAGTGAAAAGAGTGAGGTGCGTGATCTGGGTATTAGATAATAAGTATTAGATAATAAACTGCTGTTTGATAAACACATTGACTATGCTACCGGAAAAGCTCATAAAATGTTAGGATTCATCCAGCGAGTGTGTAAATCGTTTAGCGATGTAAGAACCCTTAAGATTTTATACTTTTCATACGTACGCAGCATTCTCGAATACGGATCTATCATTTGGTCACCTCAGTATACAGTCTATAAAAATAGAGTCGAGAGACTCCAGAAGTACTTCATGAGACATCTTGATTTCAAATCGTTTCAAACTTCCGAAAGTTACTCAGAGAGACTTAACCGTCATAACATGGACTCACTCGAGGATAGGCGCCTCCAATATGATATACGTTTTCTGTACAATATTATTAATAATAAAATAGACAGTCCCTATTCTGTTGGCAGAATCTCCTACCGAATCCCAAATAATAAGACAAGGGCTCGCGATTTATTTTATCTACCGAGAGTCAATATCAATTATGGTCAAAATATGGGTTTTTATAGAGCACTTCGATCATATAACCTAAACTTTTAATGTTTGGATATTTTTCATTTATCTTCAAATACTTGCTTCGAAGAAATTAGAAATACGATAAACAGCCTTCTGGTTTGATTGGTATTTCTTCGTCTGTTAGATAGGTAGGCTGTGGTAATGGTTACTACACTATAACAATGCTTTTGTGAGGGACCACCCCTCACTGGACTCCAATTTGCTCGTAGTGAGGAGGTGGTATCATCAGGGGGTTTTCTCCGTAATGAAAGGCGTTCTTGATGAAGCTGAAGTTGTTTATTGCTGAGTTTGATTGATGATTGCCAGTTATAATGCTTCCGAATATTATTCCGAATATATAGTGAGTGCTCGAAGATGATGATCGTGGATATGATGGCTGATGACCACTCGAAGATTGATATCGCGGATAATGAAGTGACTGCTCGTGGGAGATAGCGCGGTGGTTGAAGTCCCGAGGATGATGATGCGTGGTATAAACGCGGATGGCGGTCACTCGAGGATGATTAACCGGTGTGGGCGACTGCCCGAGGATGATGCGGCGGGAGGCGACCGCTCGAGGATGATGATGCTTGGTATGAGCGCGATAGACGGTCACTCGAGGATGATGTGCGGTGAGGCGACCGTTCGAGGATGATAATTAATTGGTCGAATGTACTGGTTTGTATACTATATTGCATGACGCAATGCTGAAGATGTGGTGGAAATAAGTGAGTCGATTGAATCGATCAGAAGGAATTGATATGAGTCACCGGCTGGCGATTGCATTAATTACCGAAATTAGATGGAATTTAATGGCAGGATTGATTGTGTTTGCGTTTATAGATTTCTTTAGAATCTAATGCTTTTGTTGACTTGATATGTAGGACGAAGTTCCTACATGACTCCCTCGCTAGTGGAGAACTTGCATATTTTTGAAGAAAATATGGAAGTTGTTCACGATAATATGTCAACAAAAGTACAAGTGAAAATAATGAAAAATGTTTGAGAAGTTGTGCGCGCGAAAGTTTGAGGATCGTTTGATTCAGCAAGTATTAGAAAGCGTTATAGTTACATGTGTTTAAGACTGACGTCGTTGCGAAAATGTTGACATTGAAAATGATTATAAAACAATAGAACAATGGAATCTATATAAATGCTTGGCGTGTAAAAATGCTGGCCGTGATGAGTGTATATAATATAACTATAGCTCGTATAAAGCGCTGCGTGAAAAAAATGCTAGCCGTACAATATCGAAATGTGAAATGAAATAATGCTTGACGTAGGCTAAAAAATATAGAGCGTATGACTGATGTAATAATTGTTTGAGCGCGATTAAAAAATGTAAAAATGCAATGACAGAAAAATATATTATGGCTAGTTTGAAGTCTGTCGTTCGTGTGATGTCTGAAGTCCGAAGTCTAGTTTCTGTGCGTTCGAGGTTGACATCAGGTAGATTGAAGTTTTGAAGTTCCCGTTTGAAGAATGTCGTTGGAGTGCAGCGTCGTCATCTCTGCTGCGAAGGTTGTACGCTTCGGTGACCTAGGCTGTTTGCTGCTAAGTCATCACGGTTGACTTCCATCTACTGCTTTGACTAGTACGTCGTATCCATGAGTGTTGTTTGGGAATTGCTGCTGTTGCGAATGAAATGTTATCAAGAGTGAGTGGTTTATTTTTCCGTCTACTCTGGTATTCTGCAACTTTTTATGCATGAAATAGTCGGCTCGGTTGCCGTTTGTAATTTGATCCATTGCTTGTTTTTTGTGTTTGTCTATGAGCGCTGTAATGCGTGAATTCCTTTTCGTTTTCCTTTGCGGTGTTAAGATTGTTCCGTTGCGTAAATTGTATCCGATTCCTAATGCGTTAGCGTTTGTAAATGTTGCTCTTATAATGTGAAAGCATTAAACCGATAGTGCCTGTTCGATATTGTTATGGAAGAATTCGAACTCATCTTTAATATTATACTTTGCATAATTCAATTATCGATTGGTGAGAGCTGTCAACTCACAAAAACCTGGCAGTTGGCAACATCGCCCGCTTTCGAACCGGCGCGCGCGGCGGGTCAGTCTGTCAATTCGAATGGTAGCAACGATTTTCGACTGCGGTCACGGCCTCGCCGACTTAGACAAAAACCTCGTTTGTTGTCTCGGAATCGCGGACTCGGATTCGTTGTAAAGGCACAGCGATCCTACGGGAGTGTTACGACTGCACCCCACAGGAAACAGCGCGTCGCACGCGATATACACTTGGATCAGCGCACGCGTCGTGCCGGACACGCCGCACGAATCCCTCGATCGTGCCGTGCGCGCTACGCAGAAGCGGAATCAGCAGCGCGAATCCCACTGCTGCAGCTACATGACCGTCAAGGTACGTGAGTTTTGATTAGCGATCGCCATATCGATAATTCACCTCTCAATACTCATCATAAGTTTTCAAACGCTTCCGCTGTCAACTAACCTTTGCACAAGCAACCATATGATCCACCAGTAACCCACTTGATTTCCTTGTCAGACGGCATAGTTACGAGGCGGGATATCGCACATTTTGGTAGCAGAGCGTGGTTTTACATATTTATCTTTTCATATTTATGTGTTCTGTCAAACCGGACTGTTGTTAGAACTGACCCATTCGACGTGACGTTCGTAACGAAGCCGTTTCGTCCGTGAAGGACGGCCGTTGCCGCGACATTTCAAATCATTCAATTTTCCGAATTTAACACTTGTGTTTATCGCCACCATTCGCGTATGAATGCAGTGTGACATTTCGATCACATCAAATACGTTTTGACGTATTGTTTACGAATTTAATACCTTGCTGTGTTTCACGCTGCGAACATGGCTCTAAAACAAAAACATGCAGTTATAAAATATAAATTGCTCCTAAAAAACTTGGAATTTATATACAAAAGCTCCCACGAAATCGACGTATCAAAACAACACTTATTTGAGTTTCGAGTTGGCGCCGAAACAATTGACTCATTCGAGAATGGCTTATTAGAATATCATGTCTCGGTAGAAGCTGACAATGCAGACGGATTTGACCAGGAGGCGCATGACGCTTGCTTTCAGGAGTTTCAAGCTAAAATCCAAACAAGTAAAGCAAAATACGCAATTTTAATCGAATCCCAACGCAACGCCGACAACCGAAATACGTCATTGTGTGCGACCAATTCAAACAGTGGGACAGTCCGATTGCCTCCAGTCAAATTACCACATTTTTCCGGAGAACTCGACCAATGGTCAAGCTTCTTTAGTCTTTTTTCGAGTCTCGTACACAGTGATTAAAATATGTCAGACGTCCAGCGACTTTATTATTTGCTGTCTTCGCTTTCTGGAGAGCCATTACGAATAGTAAACCATCTCGAACTTTCAGATGGTAATTACGAAGTATGCCTTAATTTTTTAAAATCGCGATATGAAAATAAGCGACTTATAGCAGATAAGTATCTTCACAATATGTTTAATTTACCGAATGTCATACGAAAGGCAGAACATTTACGTAATTTTCTTACTACAATTAATGAGTCGGTAAAGGCCCTAACAGTCCTAGGTTTTCCCACGGAGGGATGGTCTTTTTTGCTACTACATCTTTTTCTTAAAAAGATTGATTCGGATACACGTACTCGATTCGAAATCGAGTGCGCCGGTGAGGAAAAGGAAATACCGACCTTTAATGAATTCCTTTCATTCCTGAATGCCCAGTGCCGTGCTCTGGAGTCAGTTAAGGGTGAACCTCAGATCAAGCAGGATCAAATGAAGGCTTCAGGCTCGAAACGCGTTTCATTTCACGTCGAGGGTGCGGCTAGCCCCCCTGAGACTTATTCGCGTGCTCGCTGCCCTCATTGCTCTGACCCTCAGCACTATATTTACAAGTGTCCAAGTTTCTCAAACTTGTCTCATGACAAAAAATTAAACTTCATTCGTGCAAAAAAAACTGTGCGTAAATTGTTTAAAGCCGCATCAGGTGAATCGATGCAACTCAACCTTTTGTTGCAAACTCTGCGGATCGGCCAAACACCATACTTTACCACATCGTAACGGTGGAGTTGGACCCTCCTCTCCGCAGTTTATGAACTCCCCTGTCAATCGTTTCGGTGGGCAATCTTCTCCCAACACAAATGCAGCGCGGTCACGTGATCGTCCCTCGGACGAAGATCACGTGACTGTTACTAATGCCGCTCATGCTGATACTTGCGAGTTCCAATCCGGTGTCAAGTCTACGGTGCTGCTTGGGACCGCCATGGCCATGGTTATGGATTCGAGTGGATCGTATCAGAAGGTACGCGTTCTCATTGATCCAGGCAGCCAAAGTTCCTTTATCACGTCACGTTGTGCGAAATCTTTAGGACTTCACTACCACTCGTCGAATGTAAACATACGCGGCATCGCTGGGGGCACGTATCTCACCCGGGTCGAATTGTTCAACTGTTTATAAAACCTATTCAATATTCCAGCCCAGTCTTGTCCACGGAGGCACTGTTATTGGACAAAATATCTAATAAACTACCATCAGTTCCATTTCCGGCAGACGTTCTGTCCGGTTTCAATCTCCCACTGGCTGACGACCAGCTCCACAAGCCACGCGAGGTGGACATACTTGTGGGGGCAGACTTATATCCGGACGTTGTTACCGGCGAAGTAATCAAGTTAGGTCCAAATCTGCCTTCTGCCTTTTCATCAATTTTTGGGTATTTCCTTATTGGCCGTGCCAATATCGCAAACACAAAAGACCGTAATGTCCTGCACATGTCGTCATTTCTCGCCCAGATGCCTAGCTTGGAGAAAACTCTGGAGCTTTTCTGGAAAATAGAAGAACCTCCACAGGCCGTGCCTGACCAATCCGACGTCCTGGTCGAGAAATGTTTTGTCTGTTGACCGTTGAGGAGTTCCCTCGTTGGGAGCCAACCCAGGGTGGACGGATTAGAACCACAATCTTTTCTACTCTTGCCATGACCAAATGATGCCTGCATGTCAAATTGCAGCTCAATCAGATGAAGCGTTTCGGCGCTATCGTCGGAGAATACACACAGACACACAGAAGTGCTTACACAATACTTTCCTTGACAGGAAAGTAGTAAAAGAAACACTAATACAGGATAAAAAACCTAAACAAAAAATACTTTCAATAAATACTTACCACTATGTACCGCGTACGTGACATTATATGTACGAAATAGATCGCGACCGGTTTTCGAGGTCAAATGGCTAAGCAAAGAAACGTCATCCCTACCTTGGCTCTAGTGGACGACTGAATAATTCATCCTTGAGGTCGCCTATATATACCGAATGATATTTGGCCATAGTAAATTTGTATGGCAGATTCGAGGTTTCTTTTCAAAATATCATATTTAAATAACCAGGGAACATTTTTTAATTCCGTTGATGTTTTTTTGTAGCTTGAACGTTTGTGATTTATTACGATTTAAAATATGAAATGCCTGGAAGTGTATGCCTTTCAGCATACACTTCCAGACCCCAGTAACCTCGCTCGTTGGAGCTTTGCCGAGGATAGTTCTTGTCCCCTCTGTAGCAATACCCCTTGCACAGCTAGACACATTCTAGCTGGCTGCAAGGTGGCCTTAGATCAAGGACGGTACACTTACCGCCATGACAAAGTTCTCGCTGTTATTCGCGAGGTAATTAGTCTCTCAGTGGCTCGTGCCAACAAGGGTTTGACAATATCCTCCAAACCCCAAATACAGTTTGTGCGGGATGGCTCTAAAGGCAAAAAACATTTAACTACAAAACCTTTCTCAATAATCGAGAAAGCTACAGATTGGACTCTGGAGGTTGATTCGGTCTCTAAGCAGTATAAATTCCCTGAAAGTCTCGGATGCACAGCCCTCCGTCCAGATATAACTCTTTACTCTCTATCTCGGAAGGTGGCTCTTATTGTAGAATTAACTGTTCCATGGGAATCAAATATCCCAAAAGACCACGAGTACAAATTAAATAAATACCATGATCTTGCAAATGCCGTAACCCGGAACGGCTTCACTGTTCACCTTCACGCGGTGGAAGTTGGCGCTCGTGGCCTGCCAGCTAAATCTCTATTTCACCTCTTTAAAGATCTTGGCCTTTCCAGAAAAATAATCAACTCTTTCTTAGAAAAATTATCTAAAACTGCGATTTGCGCATCTCAAATTCTATGGCTTCGAAGGGGGAGTGAATGGGTGGCAAGGTGAACGCTCACATGTGGCAAGACAGCTGTCCTAAACCTACCACAGCCGGTTCGTAAGTCCGGAATCCACTGCTCACCCCCCAGAAGTGTAAAAAATAGTATTATGATGGGCCCGACTCCGGTCGGTGAATTCCATGGCAGCTCCGTTTGTATTTATTGTAAACCCCCTGATCATCAGGATGACAACAACGAAAGAGTTGTGACAGCCGGAGAGACGGTGGACGGCGTGAAAGAACGCATCGGGTCGATGGCCTTGCAAGCCAGACCCGATTATTTATAAAGCAAAAAAGAAAAAAAAGAGAAATATGCCCCCAAGCGGCCTATCAGGGGGGGAGAATTCCCGCTACCCCAGTAGAAACCCCAAACAACGACACGGCTAAAACGACACCGGACCTTGCTTGCCCTATCTGCGGGAAACAATATAAACGATTAGCATGGTTAAATAAACACATTGCTGGGCACGATGATAGCGACGTTGCACGTCAGTGTCTTAAACCGTCGCAAGGAGTCACGGACAGAGTTGAACCTCACATGTCCCTTGACTCCACATCTGCCCGCAGTTTGTCACCCGACCGGTCTCCTCTACCCGCGCAAATCGTATCCTTCCCTCCTCTAAAATTCCCTTCACTTGCGAAAGAGGACTGGGAATTTCATAATAATAATTTAACTTCTATTCTTGACCACTCTGTGAACCGTAATGCCCCTGCCAGCGTCCAGCTGTCATCCTTCCAGGTGGCGGTCCATGAATACTTCTCGGGTGTTTACCCAAAATCTACCCATGTCGACCCGGTTCACAGAGAAAACGCATTTAAGGCAAAGCTCCGTAGGCAAAAGCGGCTACTTCGTCGCCAGTTACGTGAAGCCAAGAAAGCCGGGGATAAAGCCCTCTGCCACAACTTCTCGCGCGCGTACCGCTCTATACTAAAACTCATACAGAGCGTAGCAACGCAAAACGACAAACGCAAGGCAGCATTTCTCAAATCCAAAGAGGAAGCCCGGTTCGACAAAAACCGTTTTAACTACAGCAAAACGGTTTTGTCTGCCGCCAAGGGAAAAATCCAAATCCCGGAAGATATGGCCACGGAATACTTTTCGACCACGTATGAGGACCCAATGCGGCTCCATAATTACAGCCCTCCGCCGGGCATTACACCTCCGCCCCTGCCTACGGTAGCTTTTGCTTCTCAACCTCCATCACTAGATGAGATTCTTAATCAAGTAAAGAGGAAGCCGTCGGGCTCTACTCCGGGTCCCGATGGTATTCCCTATTTAGTATACAAAAAATGCCCCTGCCTTCTGCAATATTTAGGATCCATCTTCCGAAATATATGGAATAGCGGTGTAGTCCCACAGAATTTTGGCCGAGCGACAGTCATCTTGATTCCGAAGGTCCCAGTTTGCACCGGACCAAAGGACGCTCGGCCCATTGCTCTCACAGACACTGTGGCCAAAATCTTTTTTAGCATAGTCCACACGAGGATGAGCGAATTCATGCACCGGAATGAGTACCTTAGAGTATCACTTCAAAAAGGCTTCATGCGCGGCGTCTCGGGCTGCCTCGAGCACAACTCTCTCCTGGCTGCTGCCATCAAGGATGCGAGACAGCACGAACGCCAAATCAATGTATGCTGGCTCGACCTAGAGAATGCCTTTGGGTCAGTCCGACACAGTCTCCTCCACTTTGCACTCCGCTGGTACAACTTCCCACCAGTCGTGCGTGACATTGTAGCCTCCTACTACAACTGTCTGACTTTCCATGTTAAAACGCAAGAATGGACTACCCGCTCTATACCATATTCAATTGGACTATTTCAGGGCTGTTGCCTCTCCCCGACGATTTTTAATATAGTTTTTAATATACTTCTGGAAAGCCTGAGCCAGTTTGACAGGAAGTGGGGCTACCGTTTTAAAACAGACGGCCAATACACCTCGTCGTGCCTCGCTTTTGCCGACGACCTAACTTTCATCACCAGAAGCCCCAAGCAGCTTTCCCTGCTATTACAGAAAGTGGAGCTTTTCTGCGACTGGTCAGGCTGTATAAAAGTGAAGCCCTCCAAATGTTTTTGCCTTGGACTCGCCCGCATGGGCACAAAATTTACATCCTATGACCCCAAATTGGTCTATAAGGGCTCTAATATCTCCCTTATAGACCCAAACAATCATTTCAAATTCCTCGGCAGAAAAATCACCCATCAGGGAAAAGACGTCTCGGGCGATCATGTTATAGAGCATTTCAAAAGTTGCCTGGCGAAAATAGATGCCTTGCTAATTTCTGGCCCTCGTAAGGCCTGGATCTATGACAATTATCTAACGTCACATTTGTCATGGCCCTTTCTTATTTACGATTTTACCAAAACCCAACTGTCCCGTCTAGATGCACTGGTGACAGCTAGTTTAAAATCCTGGCTGTCCTTAGCCAAACCAGCTGACCCCTCGACTCTCTTCAGGTCCAAACAAAATTTTGGGCTAGCGCTTAAACTGCCCTCTCTGCTCTACGCCAACTCCAGAATAACCAAAAATTCGATTCTGTGCAATTCCAAAGATCCGGCAATATCGAAGCACGTAATAAGTGGCTGTAGTGATTCAAATGAACTACAAGCCCGCGTAGACTTCCACAAAAGGTTCCTTACTGGAATCAGCCAGAATGGCACTGGTCTGGGGTATGGCAGTACAACCACGAGCGACGTGGACTTGAAGAAGTCTCTTTTGCGGGGAGATTACGACAGCAAGAGTATGGCTCATGCTATTGGCCTTCAATGCCAGAATGACTGGACAACAATTGGTGACTTTTGCATTCCGCCTCCAATGCACTGGAAGGTAATGCTCTATGACTGGACGCCAGAGATGCTGAAATTTTATTTGAATGCCTTTCAGCATACACTTTCAGACCCCAGTAACCTCGCTCGTTGGAGCTTTGCCGAGGATAGTTCTTGTCCCCTCTGTAGCAATACCCCTTGCACAGCTAGACACATTCTAGCTGGCTGCAAGGTGGCCTTAGATCAAGGACGGTACACTTACCGCCATGACAAAGTTCTCGCTGTTATTCGCGAGGTAATTAGTCTCTCAGTGGCTCGTGCCAACAAGGGTTTGACAGTATCCTCCAAACCCCCAATACAGTTTGTGCGGGATGGCTCTAAAGGCAAAAAACATTTAACTACAAAACCTTTCTCAATAATCGAGAAAGCTACAGATTGGACTCTGGAGGTTGATTCGGTCTCTAAGCAGTATAAATTCCCTGAAAGTCTCGGATGCACAGCCCTCCGTCCAGATATAACTCTTTACTCTCTATCTCGGAAGGTGGCTCTTATTGTAGAATTAACTGTTCCATGGGAATCAAATATCCCAAAAGACCACGAGTACAAATTAAATAAATACCATGATCTTGCAAATGCCGTAACCCGGAACGGCTTCACTGTTCACCTTCACGCGGTGGAAGTTGGCGCTCGTGGCCTGCCAGCTAAATCTCTATTTCACCTCTTTAAAGATCTTGGCCTTTCCAGAAAAATAATCAACTCTTTCTTAGAAAAATTATCTAAAACTGCGATTTGCGCATCTCAAATTCTATGGCTTCGAAGGGGGAGTGAATGGGTGGCAAGGTGAACGCTCACATGTGGCAAGACAGCTGTCCTAAACCTACCACAGCCGGTTCGTAAGTCCGGAATCCACTGCTCACCCCCCAGAAGTGTAAAAAATAGTATTATGATGGGCCCGACTCCGGTCGGTGAATTCCATGGCAGCTCCGTTTGTATTTATTTATATACTATTTATGTATTCATAGTGAGCAAAACGCCGGAGTGCTTTTCTTAAGTTTTTTTCCAACTTTATGTTGATAAAAATATATAACTGTAAATGGTTTTTAATTATAGAAAGTGTATTATTGTGAACACATTCGTTGAGATCTTAAATATATTTTTGAAATATTTATTACTGAAAGATTATGGATTACAGCGACAAAACCGTGACTAACGTTTTCGCTTATTTTGCTCTGCGCAGTCTTAAGTGTGAAACGCTGTTAGTTTTCCGAAAAATAAAAATAAATAAATAAATATAAATGACTAACACGGAGTAGCGCCAGACACTCCCTGCAGGTCTCTCTTCACCAGCCTGTCTATGTTGACTGTGCCCTCTCTATATATACTGGAATTTCGTGACTTTATTTAAAAATAGCTATTGCTCGCGGCTTCGCTTCGCGTACAGTTTCGAATCGATTTGGTAATTGAAGTACAATGGCGTATATTTTCCTTTTTAGACGCTAACTTTAGATACACAGTGCTTGACGTCCTATCTCAGATGTACGCTACCTATATCGTAGACGTACGCATCTTGTTCCTCGCCACGCATTACTAATTTTATGATATATCTATAACTATACCACCTAAACACTTACAGTATATGGCTAATTTTATCTCTATTTAACACCCGTGATAAAGGATTAATTTATTTTGATAAGGATTTTTATTTTATTTATAATGTCTTCGACAAACACTGCCTACTTATTTTTCTTAAATTGTTGAGATATAAAAGCAGTTATTTGGCTATCTACGATTTGTCAAATTTGTATAGCACATAAAATAATACCTATCCGTTTTGTATGACCTATTTCTTACAGTTCACAATAATAGATTAATTTATTTATTTTATTTTGTCTTTTATTTTATTTGGTTAACAAACAGCTTCTATACATAACAAATACAAAATATAACAGTAAAACTTTGACTAATTATATGTTAACACTATTTGCCGTTGATGTGTACATATCTCCGTTATTTTACGTTATTTATATATACATTTCTTTAGCAGTGATTTAATATTATAGAAACAAAAACAAATGAAAATGGAATTTTACGTTGAGATTATAAACAATATTAATTATTTTGTACCAAAAATATATATTTTTTAAATTTTACAAAAAAAAAAACTTTTTATGTAAACTGTTCAACGATTAATATTCATTATAATATGAAATATGGGGGACAAAGGACTGATAAGATTTTTTAATGGTTTTCTTAAAGTGACTTTTAACTGATGAAAAAATATCAATGTACCCGAACCTATCGTTATACGTTATTTGATTGGTAACATGATATTGTTATAAGGTTATTTGATTGGTAACATGATAGAATTCAAACAAAAAAAAATGTTAGTATTTATAAACAACATCGATTAAAAAAGTTGCAGCGCCATTAAAAAGATCTGGCTTCTGAAAGGTTACATATTAACGCCATCTGTTGGCGCTTGGCCTGAACCCGCCCTCAGCCGGGAAGCGAACCGCGCCGACTGAGGCGTTGCAATGAAACCCAACGGGTTATCCGCCGGCCGAGAAAGAACGATCATCGAATAATTTATGAAATTAATATTCAGGTGAAATGAGTCCTTGTCTATTTACTGGGAAAATCTTGGCGTGACACAAGCGTTTTTTTTTACTAACCGCTTAGATAACGAAATATTATTACATAGGTAATATAAAGCGGTCCCTTCGGTAGGGTCAAGACACCTACTCGTCATCCGGCGCGACAAGGGTCATCTGTAGTCTACGTTAAGGAGGGTTCGCACCGCGGGATCAAAGTCTCAACGGCCGAGTGTCACTTCGGGCTCGATATTAATGTCGGACATTAAGCTTGGTTTCACACCGATCTCGGACAAGGTACACCCCCCTTAACCCCTCTTCACCGCCCACTCTTCAACTATCAAGGGAATAGGAGATCACTGCCTACTCTTCAAATTGACAGTTAATTAATCTATTCCCTATTTAAGTGACTATTACCAATTTGGTTGGCGGTCAATCAATGTTTAGTCTATGTATGGTTATACAACATCTATAGGTGGATTGATTGATTGATTTTTAATGATTATTTATTATGACAACCCGACGACAAGAGAAGGTATTGTGAACGCACTAAACGTGATGACGTAAATATTTATTTTCTGCCTCCCGGGGGGGGGGGGGAGGATAGAAATCTTAGAAATCTCGGGGGGAGGGGGGGGGGTTAGGTTAGGTTAGGTTAGATTTTTAGGACCATTTCCATACTGACCACTATCTGTGTGTCTGTATCGGGAGCTAAGGAGCCCTTGATGAGTTGGCCACGAAGACCCATACTGTTCAGGGTTGGTCACACTCACGGGTCAACACCCATCCGACGGCCTCCACGCATGAAGTGCGAGCCTGGGTAGGACTCTGGTCTTATGGTTAGTTTCCCCTAGGAATCAATCTTCTGGCGCTCCTGGACAATGTGCGCTCCGTCCGGCATTGCCAATCGATTGCGTTCTCTGACTAACAGTCGGGGGAGTCTGGAAGCAGTACTGTTTCCTATAGAGCGGGAGTGGTTGCAGACCTTACGGCGACTGCTCTTGAAACGACCATCGGCTACCCGATTGTGGGTGAACAGCCGGGCAAAGGATGCCGTGGTGCGCGATAGATTCGGTATACACCGTTTCACAGCTTCGTAAGGAAGAGGACCGCGCAAGCGACCTCGAACTCGTAACCAATCGAGAGACTAGAGTAATCTGGTCGCAATTGGAAGTAAGGGCGTGAGTGTAAGCCCGCTGGGTAGCACTCCTGGCTATCTCGCGGTTAAGGCGTTGGCCTCTTACGGGCTTGTGGAGGAGCTTGATGGTGGACTGTTTTTGTCCAAGTCCTTCCTGAGGTGACGGGCTCGCCCGCTGTAGTTGACAACTCTAGTTGTCTGTATGTGTATCTGTGAGTGTGTGTAAGTTTTCCTCCACGAAGCATCATTTGGTAATAGCAGGACCTATGCAGGCAGGCCACGGCAATAGTTAAAAAGATTAAAATATATAATAATATGTTGATTTCAAATATAAAAGATACATGTTGATTAAATGAACGATTTCATAGATTTCCTAGCCATATATCATCCCCGAAATTTGGACTTAAAAGTTATGTTCCCATTCGTGCGCTTTTGTCTTCACCTTACTGCCTTTGACAGAGTCGACAACGATGCGTTACTCCGAGAACTGGCTGCTGCTGGATTCTCGAGTAAACTGTTGAAACTTTTCGCAGATTACTTGGGGGGCCGTCAGCAATTCGTTAAATTTGGCAATTTTGAATCCAAACTATACAACACTCAATCGGGGGTTAGCCAAGGATCAAACTTGGGGCCTTTGTTATTCAACTTATTTGTTAATAATCTGAGTAAAGTAGTCACATCTGCACGTTGTCTAATGTTTGCTGATAACGTCAAATTGTTTTTATCAACTGGAAGTGCTGAGGCCTGCGAGCTCTTCCAGCGTGATATTGATGCAGTTTATGCATGGAGCCAAGCTCGTAACCTTCACTTCAATATTAACAAATGTGCAGTGATGACATACACAAGATCGCCTGATCATCTGATGTATGATTACTCCATCGCTGGATGTGTGCTTCCCAGAGTTACTGAAGTCAAGGACTTGGGAGTTTTTTTCGACCCCAAGTTAAACTTCAAGGAACATATTAGACAACTATCTACAATTTCTTTCAAGCTTCTAGGGTTTGTGATACGGCAATCCAAGCACTTCAATAATATTCGGGTTATGCGCACGTTGTACAACTCGATTGTTAGAAGTCGCATGGAAACGAATGCAGCTATTTGGAATCCACATGAAGATACTTATACCCTCATGCTGGAAAAGGTACAGAAGTGTTTTTTGAGATTTCTGTACTTCAAGCAGTACGGATATTATCCATTTTTGTATCCGACTGCATTTATCACAGGCATGGTTGGCTATAATTCTCTCTGTCTCAGAAGAGAAATGCTGACCATGTCCTATGTTTTCAATCTAATTCGTGGTAAAACTGATAACCCTAGCTTACTAGCCAAGGTGGATCTATTCATACCAAATAATTATCTCCGTGCTCGATCGCACCATCTTTTCGCGGAGCCGTTCTCGCGCACTAACCTTACGAGGTGGAACTTGTTGGCGCGTGCTTTGCGGCGCTTAAATGAAATTCACTCGATGGCACCAGATTTTGATAATTTTACCGCCAACCCTCACTTGTTTAAATTGCAAGCTATTAATTATTTATTCTCACATGATAGCTAGTATTATAAGTGTCATTCTATTTGTATAGTTATGGTAATATCTTTATTAATTTTACTTCTCAATGCCTTGGTTTTACTGTTATGTTGATTAGTAATAAGTGAATAAACACAATAAACAAAAAAAATCACTTTCAATTTCATCTTGCGTCTAGCGCATGCTATTGAATGTCTATCGAATGCCTCGAGACGCATGCAGCTATATGTCTACACTAAATGCGCATTTGCTTATTCAATTGCGATCACCGACAGTACCCGGTGGAGATTACGATAAACAAATGTGAGCTTGTAGTAATCATTGACATTTCTTGGAGAGGTGTAACCGCAGGCATTTTATATTGTTCTTGATCATACTCACATTAAAATCGTATTTTTGTCCCAGAACAGCCAAAGCGTAGTTCCTTTTTATTGGTATAACGTATTATAATTATGTTTTGATGTATTATATTTATTTTTTTTAATGTATACCTGTAACATAATTCTGGTCCCATATTATAGAAAAGTTTTGATAATATTCTATAAATCAACACGTTTTTTCTTTATCTTCTGCCGTTTTCTGTCGCTAGATCCACTGACTGACGCACCGTCTATCTACAGGGCGCCGGATTAGCGTGCACTGAGGCATGCACTGTCGTTCTAGTTTTGACGCATGCGCTATTGCATGCGCTATGGTATTAAACGCACGCGTCAGAGGAAAGCGTACAACTTGCGGTGTCAACTACAACGGGCGAGCCCGTCACCACAGGACGTTTTAACGATTTTCTCGTTCTATCGCCCTGCAGTGAACGTAGAAGACTTTGGACAGAGCAAATCCAACATCCAGCTACGTCACAACCCGCAAGAAGCCAGTGTTACCTGGCGGGCCGACCCTCGCGCCCTTGCTTCCAATTGTGACCAGATTTCTCCGGTCTCTCGATTGGTTCCGAATTCGAGGTCGCTTGCGCGGTCCTCTCCCTTACGAAGCGGTGAAACGGTGTGAACCGAATCTATCGCGGACCAAGGCGTCCTTTGCCCGACTCTGAACCGGGATCGGATGGCCAATGGTCATTTCAAGAGCAGTCGCCGTAAGGTAGACAACCACCCCCGCTCTATAGGAAACAATACAGTTCCCAGACTCCCCCGATTGTTAGTCGGAGAGCACAGTCGATTGGCTTGCGCCGCTCGGTGCGCAGACCAGGAGCGCCAGAGGTTTGATTCCCAGGGGAGACTGGTTGACCCAGTGTCCTACCCAGGCTCGCACCCCATGCGTGGAGGCCATCGGATGGGTGTTGACCCGTGAGTGTGACCGACCCTGAACACATGGGTCATCGTGGCCACCTCATCATGGGCCCTTTAGCTCCCGTACAATGGCTCCCGTACATTAGGAAAGCGTACAATAAAGACAAAGTGGGGACATACCTTAAGATACTAATTTGATACACAGATGCTTTAATGGACCGAAATCGAATTTTGAAATTTTGGCTGAAATATCTCCTATAAAAGCGACACAAATAAACATGCCACACTTGCAATATCTTCATTTCACTTTCCTGGCAAGGAAAGTATTATGGACGCACTTCTGTGTATCGACGTGTCTGTTAGTCTGTATTCCTCTACGATAGCTCTGAAATGCTTAGTCCAATTTATTTATTTTGTTTTTTTTTTTTTTTTTAATTAAAATTTATTTATTTAGGTAAGTAACAGCATGAACTTATAATTAGATACATAATTATTAAAAAAACATCTTATGCCGATTATAACTTACGCCGTACGAAATGATTTGAAAAATATTTACAAACTAAATTATGAAACAAAATATATATCAGTAAATATTTATTAGTTGAGAGAATACGGATCCATACTGCGCGGAAACAGACGACAGTTCTTCCGACGCGTTTGTAGACAGCCAACGTAACTTTGCCGGCAAACTCATCGTCCAAGTCCAAACGGCAAGGACTCGTCCACACCAACCAAAAACAAAATGACAAATGACCGCAAAAGTTGTAGAGCTAACCGCAAACATATAAATCATACTTATACAACATAAATTCAAAATACGTAAATTGGAATACATATATAAGTTATATTATATTTATACATACATATTACAAATCAATAATTACTAGTTACTAGCAGTTGTCGCTGCTGCTTCAAGGGCGGTTCGTACTGCCGATTAAAAAAAAATTGTTTCTAGTATAAATGTCAAGCCCTGTGAATTTATCATTATACGTACGTGGCAATCGGTTAAGCATTGAATTGCGCGTGTAGTTAGAATGTCGTCTCGGGGGCTCGAATAACTGTATAGATCGGGTCTTACGTTGCGGTACCTTCAGAGCGATGCTCGAAACTATGTATGGGCTATCCAGCGTCCCATTGACGTGGTATGCAGGCATATGTGGTTTGCAGCCGAAATATGGTATGCAGGCATCATTTGGTCATCGCAAGGGTTGAAATGAGTGTGGTTCTAACTTATCACGTCGGGTCACCAGTGTACGGGGTTCTCTAATATTGTGAGTGATCAATGATTAGATTTCCAACTTTGTGATGTTTCCTCAGCGGTTACATATGGTAAGATAAAAAGAGTGTTTAATATGTTGATCATTTAATTATCCCAAAGAGAAGTTAAGGAGAGATGGCTTACCAGTGATAACGTTGACAGTGACAGTACGTGCTTATACATCAGTAAAATTGCCGCAGGTGGGGTAAAATATTGTAATTCTGGTATTTTTTGTTTTTTCCTTTTTTTATTCGTATTTTTTTAAAAATTCAACCATTGTTCATGCATTGTGCTAATTGTGTACTCATATAAAAAGGATATTGATGTAGTCATGTAACTGTAGTAGGTATATATATATGTCACTGTATGTGTTGTCAATATTCTGTTTGGGTACCAAATAAAATAAAATAAAATAAAATAAAAATAAAGTTCATGTGAAAGAAAACTGATGATTGTAAAAGAAGCTGGTTTCTACACAATGATTAAACCGCATTGTATGAAAGACTCGCTTAAAATTTACTGTTTCCTTGAATACTTTTTGTCATCAGGAAAGTCGTCATTTTTGCCTGTTTTAATTACGTCAACCGTCTCTTGGAATGAAAAATGTTTGCTCATTAAATTTTACATGGTTCATCATCATAAGTCACTACAGGTTCATTACGGGGCGCGCTAGTCATACTTCGACACGTCATATCGTCATATTTATAGTCGTAAAATTTTTAAGTGGTAATATTTAAAGTCTGCCATACATTAATTACTTAGTAAGGCCTCTAAAATCGGCAACGCTTGCAATGCGTGGATCGTTGGATATTAGAATTCGAAGGCTCACGGAGACCCGCGTTTGCAATTTGCGCTTTCGAAATTCTAGTTTTCATTGCTTCGCGTCGCATATTAATAGGAATTTTCGCCAACTGCTCATCGACTTTATTTGTGAAATAAATATTCAGATAAAATAAATCCCTGGCTACTTGTCGGGAAAGTCTTAGGATGACACAACCGATTTTTAGATTTGGCTCCATGGCGATCCCAGTAGCTGCCCCCTCCAATGTCTAACGACCCGCTCGGGATGCACGCCTACCTACGGCAAAATGTCTAACGTCCCGCGCGGTACGCAGCGTTCACCGTTGCGCGAATTCCATTTAAAAATCGGAATGCGTTTCTGTCGTATTCGTATTATGCCACAATATAGCCAAATCCCCCCGCTATTAAAATTTTCGATTGCCGCATGCGACGTCCGAATATCGATGTGTCTCTTGTCACCGAATGTCTCTTGCAAAGTGAGTGACGGCCTCGCGGCTGTCAGTTCGTGTCAGTGCCGCGACCTTGGACAAAAATTGTGATTTTCAGGTATTTTCAGTGTGATTTCCTGCAGAAAAGTGAGTAATTTGCATTCTAAAATAGTTTGAGAATGAGCATTAGTCATTAGAGATAGCCCATTTGCTTTTTTTCACGTATTTTTGAGCAAAAAGTTTTGGTCAACACAACACAACACAAAAAATGGCCGATTTTTTTATTTCATAATTTTTACGTAATATTGGTTTAATTCGCTGATAAAATAGTTATTATTTTATTTACATCGTAAATAATCACAGAAATAGCCGTATTTTGATCGAGAATATTTACGATTTACGAGAATTTTTTATGACTGAATAACTAAATATTTTTGTATGCAAATAAGTAAAACAACATAATAGTTTTGGTAAAGCATTTAATAAAGAACATAACCGTATTTACGATTCCTGCATATAGTTTCGTATTTTGTGATAAAAAAATCGACAAGATTGAATAAGCGAGTTTTTTCAGTTCGTCAACTTTCTAATATTTATTCATTATTATCTTAATTGTTATACGAGATGTTTTACATTTCAATTTTCAATGCAATCATTTTACAGTTCTTCTTTTTATGATAAGTATAGTGGTTTATAACTTATGGTCATTTTTCTCAAAGCCGTCGATTCACGTCGATTTCACGCTCGACGGTTTCACGTTCGAAAGGTACGGGCAAGTTTTTGCTTCCAAATTAAAGGGTTAAATACCTCCCTCTCCACTTTGTGCCGTGTCGCTGTGTCAGGAGATCGTGTTTGGTGTATACATTGCCCCATGCGAATATTACTGCAACTCTTTTGTACAAGTGAATAATATATATTTTTATTTTTTAATGCGCAATATTGATTTAAATTGTTTTCTTTAACGCTGATTATATTTTTAGGTTAGAAGGCTTGCAATTGCAAACAGCCGCGTTGATTTGACAATGACACCAACAAAATCGAGCACCAATGCCACAGCTCCCCCGGGCCATACAAGAACGTCTCACGAGGTGCTGATGTTCAGGACACTGACTCTGCATCCAGAGGCGGCCCATCGCATTTTATAAAAGGCGCGATAAGAAGGATCACCATATCAAGGGATAAGAAAGTAAGATTTTAGTGTGCGAATTGCAGCCAGTATGTCTGTCCTGACCATTCCATCATGATATGCGGTTAATGTACTGATTAAAAGACCAAAGATGAAAAAGAAAGTAATATTTTGAATATGTATTATTTTATTTAACATATACTTATAATGCATTATATATTAATTCCTTTGTGTATTTTTCATATGACTTTTTCTTCCTTATAACTTTGCCTTATAATCTTTCTTCCTTATAACTTTGCCTTATAATCTTTCTTCCTTATAATCTTGCCCCACGTGAGCATTAGCGTGGCTAGTAACTTTATTGACGCATGTATTAAAGGGTTGTCAATAAATGCTTTGTGAAAGTATTATACATGTAATAACAATTTGTACATGTAATAATAATTCGTATAGTCATATGTGGAACTAGACAGATAGTTAATAATAGTTATATATATATAGTAAAAGAAGTGGCACATAAGTAGCGAGTAATTATGTCGGGGTTGTTTGGATAAGTGCCAAGTCTATTCTCACGTGGCCCCAAAGAGCAGGCCACTATTATAAATCTCTCGTCCGTGGAGTCGGCAGAACATTCGCTATCCGATTAAATAGATCGCAATCCCCTCCTTTCTCCTCCTTTCCCCTCGTTACCCCTTTGTGCTCCACTCCTTAATTGCCTTCGAGGGCCACATAAGATTTAGGAACCAAAACCTTCTCGTCAGTACAGTAATGCGGTTATAATATGAACCAGAAACTGTGATGCTATTTATTTATATATAATATTTAGAGGAGTCGGCGAACAAAACGATCTAAAAGCGTTGAACTAAATTTTACAGGAGAGGCAAAAAACTAAATAGCATACTTCCATTTGTTTATTTGTATATTATGTTTTTTTTTAGTTGATAGCTTAGCTGATTTGTATAAGACCAAGCATTCGCAAGTAATTTGTCATTGCAAGAATGGGACATAATAAATAAAACTAATTTTCGTTCAGATCGTTTTGATTGAAACCGGAATATTTAGATCGTTTTGATATCAACTGTACACATACATTATACCGTTTTGATTGCTAATAGTGTTAATAAATGCAGGAATTTAAAACATTTAGGCATTTTTTTTCTTTTTTTTTATTTCTACACAGTTAATCTTACTATATTAAATCCTTAACTAATGAATATGTAAAAAAATCTCAAAATAATTAATATTATATAGAAAATATATGAATCTGTCTTCCTAGAACCCGCGTTGAGTGCCGCAACCGTACCAGATGACATTTTTTCCCCATTTACACCAAACCAATTTGCACAGTAACTCACATTACTGAAACTATGCTCAAATGTGAATATTGTCATATGTAAATTAGGGATACCACAACAAAAACAAACGTGAAAAAAATATATATTTGGGCCGTTTTGAAAGCAAACATTTTTACGGGCTATGATTTAGTTTGAGATTCAGATCATTTTGAAAGAAATTAATTTTAATTCCAATAAATCATCCATTTTGAACTAGCGATAGTGATTTCTGCCTGATTTTTCTAAGGTTTTAAGGTCGTTTTGGTAGTAAATAGTTTTACTAATCGATAAACGGAACAACGCGTATTGTTTTAAAAAATAAAACATGTTTGGGTTCAAAACCGTTTTAGATCGTTTTGTTCGCCGACTCCTCATTTATACTTCGGGAAACATATAGCGTTTCGTTAAATATTACAAAGTATCTTAGAAAAATGTTTCTCAGACCGATCAATTGTTTTTTGTTGTCAGTGCCGAAACAACTGGTTTATTTATTTATTTATTAGTTTCATATACATTCAAATACAAGACAACAAAAGAAATGTAATTACCCAGAAATTACCGTTATATGCTCCTAAATTTAAGCATACATCTATCTGAACCCTAAATTGCGCAAAAATTAAATGTAAAATTTTGTAATTTGATTTATTTCTTTATTTTTTATTTCTGGAAACATACAACGCATACAATTGACATACGTGTGCATAAACATAATGTCGAAAAAAAGAAAAACATTACACCGATAATCGTTTCCTACGAAAGTAACAGATTTCCGCATATTAAACTTTTGAATTTCCGCATGTTACACTTAAAAAAATAATTGCAAATTAATTTTAAAATAAACTAAGTTCATATTAAATATAAAATTAACATAGAAAATTAATATAGAAATCCGATGGGAGAGGTAGGGAATTGGAAGTGATTAGGAAGAAGGAGTTAGACGATGGTATGTGTTATATATAGGCATAAATAAAGATATAGATAGGTCGTATAGTGGATATATAGATACAGATATTTATTGATGTTAATAGATATATATATATATATAATAAATATTTAAAGATATTTATAGATATTTATAAATATTTGTAATAGCTACTGATATGTTGCATGAGAAGTATATAACTAAGTACGATAGGTATAAACAAGCTCGTTAGGTCGAAGACTATCGCGGTTGTTTGACATTATAAATAGGATAGAAAACGAATTTACCGCGTGAAATTTGTAGGACCCGACGTTTCGGTGACGTTGCAGCCGCCGTTGTCTAGGGTAGACTGAAGAGCTGTCAGTCCGTTGTTTTGCGGGTAGGCCGCAAATCGCTGCCGCCACTGCGTAGGTTATAACGGTGGTGGGGGGGCGGGCTCGGAGCGCGGGAATTTTGAAAATCCGTCTTGCACACAACACTCACTGTATCCTGTTTTACGTCTTTGCGTTCGGCGTTCGGCGGCGGGAACATTTTAAGAAGAGGGTTCCACGTAGAAGAGAGTTTGTAGCCGTCGTCTCTAGTGAAGTTCGGAGTTCTTCTTATTTCAATGGCTTCCCGGATCATGCGAGGAAACGTCGGGTCCTACAAATTTTACGCGGTAAATTCGTTTTCTATCCTATTTATAATGTCAAACAACCGCGATAGTCTTCGATTTTATATTACAAACATTACTTCTTTATAATATTAGTATAGTTTATTGCCCGGCGAAATGAAAGTAGGTAAATAATTTCGTACCCAACTCGAAGTCTTCATCGATTGACGATTTTCGGGTGTTCACAACTGGCGATGTTATATCGAATATACAATTAATCATGAAGATAAAACAGTTCCTTTAAAAGTAGTTTTCTAAATATAAATTAACCTAAAATATATTTAAATTTGTACTGTGGTAATGGCAGTCGTAGAAATTGAATTATGTAAAGGCCCTTAGGCCGTCAAAATCTTGGGCCCCTTTGCATTTTTTGTGGCCCTCTTTGGGCTGTCAAACATTCTGAGGATGATATAGTATAGAATAGACGTGTATATAAGCAAAACACGATGGCCCGGCAAAGTGGGTCCTTGAATTTCTGACAACGCTTATATCGCGTCGCGTAACAAATATCCGCATATAAACAAAATACGATCGCGCAGTCGAAACAATTTATTAAACTATTTATTGCTTGTGACGGAAGGCCGACTCTCACTGACTCCAAGATATTCGTTGTGAGAGCCGGGTGTCAACAAGTCCTTTTACTCTGTAATAAGATGCAATTTATGTTATTAGAAAGTTTTGTTTATTATTGGTATATCGGTTTAACAATTTATTTACGGTGATTTGAATATTATGTCGTATAGTACTATATTGCCAGTATAACGTTCCCGAATAATTAACGCGGCGCGCGGCGAGGAAGGAAAGGTTACCTTTTGTATCAGAGATTCTGTGTCTCCTCGATACTTGCTCGGGTCTGCAGGAATGACAGACCTCAGCTTACTCGACTCGACAAGGAGGGAAGGATGAGGTGGTAGCACTGGCTCATGCATTGACCGCCTCACGAAGAGGCGTAGCTACAGAAGCACTTACTAGATGATCACTCGAGGAATGATAATTGATTGGTCAAATGTACTGGTTTATATACCCTGATACATGACGCAATCCTGAAAGGAGTGATGAAATAAGTGTGTCGATCCGATTGATTTGGAGAAATTGGCATGACTCACCGCCTGTGACTGCATTAATTACCGAAATTCGATGGAATTTAATAGCAGTGCACGTGCAGAATGGATTGTATTTGCGTTTATGAATTTCTACGGAATTCATTGGTTAGTCATGCTTTTGTTGACTGTATGTAGGTACTGAAGTCCCTACAAGCTAACTGTTGCCCGCGGCTTCGCTTCGCGTAAAGTTTCGAATTGCTTTGTTAATTTAAGTAGGGTGGCGTTTCTTTGTCTTTTTAGACGCTACCTTTAGATATATAGTGCAAGACGTAGACGTAGACGTATACCTATGTCCGTCCAAGACGTACTCGTCTTGTTTCTCGCCACGCGTTACTTAATTCATGATATCTCTATAACTATACCACCGAAATACTTACAGTAATTGGCTAATTTTATCTCTATTTAACATTCGGAATTGTGGATTAATTTATTTTAATGAAGATTCTTATTTCATTGCTAATGTCTTTACAAACACTGCCTACTTATGTTTCTTGCTTTTCTAAAACATAAAATCAGTTGTTTTAGCATATATATAAAATTTATATATATGCTGTCATCAGTTTTTTTTCGTCAGACCTTTTTAAGGCCGATCTGTTGTGATATATTGTTTTCCCATTTATTATCAAACCGTTTTTTCAGCGCTCGCCAATAAAGCCATCAGGTAATTTTTTTCCGACTTGATTAACGAATATCGCTATTGTAAACCAATAAATATCACAATAAAATATAGTCTATAGCACTCGTTGATAACGGAGCTTTCCATTAGTGGAAGAATATTTGAAATCGGGTAAGTAGTTTTGGAGATTACTCCCTACATACAAATTTACATACTTACAAACTGACAAACATTACTTCTTTATAATATTAGTATAGATTAGAATTTTATTTCAATGCCTTTTTTTTGGTTATTAGAAAGTAACCAATGTCAGTTTACATCAATTTAAAGTTATGTATATGATTTTAACTATGCCTTGTCGCGGGGGCTTATAATGCATGGGGCCGGTGCCTCCTTGAACTATTGGATAATCGGGCATTGCTTAGAGTAGTGTCGTACAGTAGTTCCTTATACAATAAATAATTATCGAAATCCAACAGGGCCCATTAGCTCCCACGCATATGAACTAGTTTTTTTATATATATGAACTAGTTTCTTTACACCATTTTCATTTGTCCTATCTATGTTTTTGTTCACGTATTGATAATACAAAATTTCAAGAAAAATACCGACTTCATTTTTTTTATGTGCAGCAGCCATGTCATGATGAAACTTAGAACGGGCTATCATGACTTAATGCGTATACAAAATTTCGTGTCTGTACTGTTGACTGTTGAGAAGTTCCCTTGATGAAAGCCAACCCGCAGTCCTGTCTTGGTGAAACTTAGAACGGGCTGTCGTAATTGAATTCATATACAAAATCAAGTGTCTGTTGACTGTTGAGGAGTACCCTCGTAGGGAGCCGACCCTGGGTAAAGCAGCCGTGTCACGGTAAAACTTAGAACAGGCTATCATAACTGAATGCGTATACAAAATTTCATGTCTGTGTTGTTGACCGTTGAGGAGTACCCTCGTCGGAAGCCAACCCTTGATGAAGAATCAGGTCATGCTTACCATAAACAATGCATTGTCATTGTAACTAATACAACATGTGAATTTACAACTTCATATGATAATATTTGAGGAGTTCCCTTATTTCTGCATGGATCCCATCATCAGAACATAATTTTGATAAAAACGGGACCAATCCTAAAGTTAATCCTTTCAAATAGAAAAAGAATCTACCAAATCAGTTTTTAAATAACAAAGTTCTGTGGTAACAAATATTAAAAAAATAAAAAAAGAAACAACGGAATTGATAACCTTCTCCTTTTATTTGAAGTCGGTTAAAAATATCGCAAAACGCTTGATTTAACACTTTCAAAAACGGAAATAGCACTAAAGACTAAATACGAGTAGAATATTAGATTAATCAATGCCATAGAAAATTTAGGAAATTTTTCTACTCCGGCCACATGCAGGCGACACTGCTAGTATTGACCGGCGAAACTAATAGCAATTTATTCGGCCATTAATAAAAACATTTATAATGTATGTTGATGCCGCGGGTACCTAGAGGTCTGGTCTCGTTACTCAGAAGAGCACTCTAGGCGGTTTATGAATTTGCGTGAGATCCGTGTGAGTTTACTAGCTTGAAGGACCACCTCGTGTACCTTACATAGTACCCAGGAGCGGATATTTAAAGTGGAAAGACAGGATGTCGGTACTTACAGTTTTGTTGGTTCCGTCTGTGCTGCAGGACTGCACCCCCTCTGCTTCTCGTTTAACTGTCACTCACTGAGGTTTCACACGAATCGCGATGCGGGCGAATCAACACATAAGTTTGTGTGATGCGATGCGGCGGTTTGCGGCGAGAGCAAGAAAAAATGTCTCTTTTTTGCGGAGCGAATTGATTCGACCACGCGCCCAGCCAAGTCCACATATATCCTACCCGTTGTTCCGGACGGGGCGATCCGTAGCGCTGGGCGGTTTAGATCGGCGCGGTGTCGCGGCATGTTTAAATAGGTACCGACAATATTTGATTGGAGCGGAAGAATTTATAAAAGGGATTTTCTTTGATCAAGTGATTAGGAGACGGAGAATTACGCTAATTCTCACACAAACCTCACTGGCGTGAACATATGTTTTTTTGTAAAGGATTGATTGATTTCAAAAGCCTAGCAATTTAACCAATGACATCAATAATACAATTTAATAATTATTGCTATTTGTCACATCTCTCATCAAGGATGACGCAATCCATTACCTGTAAACCTGTAAACCAAATTAAATATTAGCATCTTAAAGAAACCATTTATACAAAAAATATATACCGGAAGTAACTGAAACCAAACTTCATACATATTCATTAAGCCTACCTTAGTACAAACGAGGCCTAGTAAGGATAGCTATGTAACAAATAAACGTAACTTTTTATTGATTTTTTTATATGAATTTTATTTTGCCATAACAATGTAAATCACGACAGCCAGGTAGATTAGGTACCTGCCTATTTTGGTTGTTCCGTGTATTCTGCTATGATCGGAAATCAAATAGAGTCTTGTCTATGGTACAGGATTTATTCCAGCTTCACAAACAAATCTTCAATTTTCTATATTCAAAATAGGGATTTTCTCATATTAAACACGTAAGAGAACGCAAGTCAGTGGGAAACAATATTTGCATGCGTCTTATGTGCCATGTCCCCAGAGCTTACAATCGTGTGCACTGATATTTGCCAAGAAGGCGACTAGTGGGTAAAGATATGCAAATATAGCTGAATGCTTTGCGAACGAGCAGAATAGATAAACCAACCCCTTTATCTGAGGCGTAGAATTGTTGTTTTCCTCTAACTATATATATATATATATATATATATATATATATATATATATATATATATATATATATAAATATATAAATATATATATATATATATATATATATATATATATATATATATATATATATATATATATATATATATATATATATATATATATATATATATATATATATATATATATATATATATATATATATATATATATATATATATATATATATATATATATATATATATATATATATATATATATATATATATATATATATATATATATATATATATATATATATATATATATATATATATATATATATATATATATATATATATATATATATATATATATATATATATATATATATATATATATATATATATATATATATATATATATATATATATATATATATATATATATATATATATATATATATATATATATATATATATATATATATATATATATGATTGGTTTTTAGTAAAATTTCTTTTTTTAAGAATTCGTTTAAAGGATGACACTTTGATGAAAAAATAAAAATAATAAAAGCCACTTACATAGCTGGAAGGTTTTCCCGGACTGGATTGGGAAATGCTTATTTCAAATGCTTATTTCAAATTTTGCTCATCCAGGCATACATCTCATTTGAAATAAGCATTTCCCAATCCAGTCCGGGAAAACCTTCCAGCTATTAAGGTTAAGTGGCTTTTATTATTTTTATTTTTTCATCAAATTGTTATCCTTTAAACGAATTCTTAAAAAAAGAAATTATATATATATATATATATATATATATATATATATATATATATATATATATATATATATATATATATATATATATATATATATATATATATATATATATATATATATATATATATATATATATATATATATATATATATATATATATATATATATATATATATATATATATATATATATATATATATATATATATATATATATATATATATATATATATATATATATATATATATATATATATATATATATATATATATATATATATATATATATATGTATATATATATATATACATATATATATATATATATATATATATATATATATATATATATATATATATATATATATATATATATATATATATATATATATATATATATATATATATATATATATATATATATATATATATATATATATATATATATATATATATATATATATATATATATATATAGTTATATATATAGTTATATTTGATAAGGTTTGTAAAGAAATCCGTTTATAGGATGATGTTTTTATTAAAAATGAAATTAGTAAAAGCTACTTAAAAAGTAGCGAAGGAAATCCCAGCTTGTATTGGGAAATGCTTATGTTTGAATGAGATATACTTACGGATGTGCACGACTTTCGACGGTGCAATGTAAGTTTAAAGGTCCTTTTGCAGTCGACTAACGATCACTATTCATCCATATATCTATATATATATATATATATATATATATATATATATATATATATATATATATATATATATATATATATATATATATATATATATATATATATATATATATATATATATATATATATATATATATATATATATATATATATATATATATATATATATATATATAAAGCTACTTAAAAAGTAGCGAAGGAAATCCTAGCTTGTATTGGGAAATGCTTATGTTTGAATGAGATATACTTACGGATGTGCACGACTTTCGACGGTGCAATGTAAGTTTAAAGGTCCTTTTGCAGTCGACTAACGATCACACATATATATATATATATATATATATATATATATATATATATATATATATATATATATATATATATATATATATATATATATATATATATATATATATATATATATATATATATATATATATATATATATATGAGATGTTTGAAACCAAATTTTACAATCTGATTTCGGGTCTCAACTAGGCGAAATTTAAATTTAGGATCTGTAAGTCCAATTTTTTGAGATTAAGGTATTAGTTCGCCCTTGGGTAGATCATTACAACCACAGCGTTTGAACTCTTGCAATGATCAAATGATGCCTGCATACGAAACTTCAGATGAACCGGATTGAGAATTCGGGTGAAATAGTGGAGGAATTCACACACACACACACAGACACACGGCTTTTAGAACATTCACTCCTCATATGACCTCTAAACTTAGCCCACACTCTGAGAGTTTACGGTATCTGGTATTATTTTTTTTCTTTCAGTATTTTTTTTTGGTAATATATATATATTTTTTTTTTGTTATTTCCGTCTTTGCTATTAAAGAGGCGTTGGCGTCCATAACATAATTTCTTGTTTGGTTTTGGTGATTCTGCCTTGTTTCTAGAAAACACGGTTGGTTATAA
Source organism: Micropterix aruncella (assembly GCA_944548615.1). Classification (NCBI taxonomy): domain Eukaryota; kingdom Metazoa; phylum Arthropoda; class Insecta; order Lepidoptera; family Micropterigidae; genus Micropterix; species Micropterix aruncella. The sequence continues at coordinate 1,093,219 of OX155970.1, forward strand.
CTTAGGTTATACCGTACAAAATATCAGTGCTCGGGGCGGTCAGGGCTGGCCGCCCATTGGCTAGTCGCGTTCGAAACGCCTCAAAGTCGCGTTCGAAAAGTCGCTCCGAAAAGTCGCTCTCGAAAAGCCGGGTGCCCGCTCATTTTTTATACTGCCAGACAGTATTCGGTCGTCTGTTGCAAGAACGGATTTGGTCCACGGATTCGGTCCGCCGTACCAAATTCGAGCGTATGTTACGGTTATTACTAAGGGGGGATATGTTTCCTTGAACCATTCTGATATTCCGGTGAACGGACGCCGATGCTCGCTTAATGAGATCTAATAATTTCTCTTTAACTTACAAAGCGGCATATTTTATAAATAGCTGGTGAACATAAACCTCCTCGTATTAAATTCAGCAAAAAGCACATCGGGGAATAGTAATTTTTAATGCAATAATAGCATTAGGGAAATTCTCCTCATATTATATACATCAAATAAAAGTAAAATTATATCTTTCGAAATGAGGCTCAAGCAAAGAAATCTGTTTTTAAGAGTGTTTTGTTCAGATTAACTTAGTGCGCAGAGTGTAGCAATAGGCCCAGTTGTCTATTTCCCTCTGCAGGCTCCGAATCTCAAATAATTCATGAAAGGCTCGCCACTGATCTGTAAAAACACGCTTCTCGGCCAACATGCGGCCCAAACGCTGACAGGATATTATTTTTCCTCTCTCCGGGTGAATAATATATCGCTTGTACTTCTCCACGAAATGGGCAAACCGAATAACCATATAACTTATGCACATATTCACATTTTCCGACGAAAGGATTTACAACTTTTATATTGTGCTGTGTTAAATATGTATAAACTTGTTTATTTAAAAAAACACTAGCTGTTACCCGCGGCTTCGTTTCGCGTAAAGTTTCGAATCGATTTGTTAATTTAGATCGGCTAGCGTTTATTTAGACGATACCTTTTGATACCTTGGCTACCTCTTTAGACGATACCTTTTGATATATAGTGCAAATCGTCCCTTTTCAGATGCACGCTACCTATCTCGTAGACGTACGCGTCTTATTCCTCGCCACGCATGACTAATTTCATGATATATCTATATTTATGCCACCTAAATACTTGAAGTAAATTGCTAATTTTATTTATATATAACACCTGTGATAATATATTTATTTTTATAAAACTTTTTATTTTATTGCTAATGTAACACACATTGCCTACTTATTTTTCTTACTTTTTGAGATATAAAAGTAGTTATTGCGGCATAAATATAAACGTTGGGTATACACTGTCGTCGATTTTTATGTACATAGATCTCCTTGACGGCAATGTTTTTGTATATATTGCTTTCAAATTGTATATCAAACTGTTTCTTCAGAGCACGCCGATAAAGCAACTCACCAGCTCACGTTTCTCTGACTTGATTTCAAATTATCGTTATTTCTCATTAAAAATCAATATCTATCACTATACAATGCTGTATATAGTACTATCGATAATAGAGCTTTTCATTAATGAAAGCATTTTTGAAATCGGATAAGTAGTTTCGGAGATTACCCCCTACATACAAACTTACAAACTTACAAACATTACTTCTTTATAATATTAGTGTAGAAAACCTGTACAAAAAGTGTCCAACATTCGGTCGGCAAAAATAAAAAGTACAGTTGTTATCAAAACGCAAAAAAAGTACTCGCTTACTAAAACCTTTAAAATTTAACGACACAATTTAAAACATTAAGCAACATGGTGTTTTTCAAAGACACCGCAACCTCTTTGATCTAACTAACGCGGCAGCGTTCTATATTAGCGCGTGCGTGCATGTGTGCGTGTAACAGGTGTAAGTGTGTGTCTTGTTATTGCATTCGATGGAAATAATTAAAAATGCCATATCGTTAATTTTAACCCAACGGAAAATGGGGACCCAGCCGGTAATCGAACCCGGGACAGAAACAATATAAGATCATGCGACCTAACCGGGGGGTCGGGGGTAGTGGGTACGTTCAGGTATGCGACGCTGAACTACTGGCCTGCACCTCAAGCCCAACATATACGTCCACGTCTTCCTCTGGTCTGCCGCAGCGAACCAGGGAGGAACCCACCCAGGCTTGCTGGATGGGTCGTACCCCCCGGACAATGCTAGTGGTTGAAAACGGGCGTCGCAACATTTACAAACATACCCCGAACCACTAGCAGCTAAATATGAGGGCGACCACCTGGACGGGGACACTCCCACCCGACCGGTGTTTCCTCCACCCAAAACATATCACTCCTACCAACCTCCTATGATCCAAAAAGTCAGCTCCCCCCTCCCTTCTAACAATCCTGCCCCCACGTCCACTCCTACCCTCCCCCGTAACCCCTCCCCTAATCCAAGGTGAATCTTTTCGTGCCGATGGATGCATGGCTGTGAGAGAGCACAGTCTCAAACGAAAGACCTCGGGAACCGGGCGAAACCCGTTGTATCATAGCCTTATTCACGCAAGCGGGGCCCTGCGTGAACGGACAAATATTTCCCTAGCTACTCGTGGGAACAAAAATGAAAAAAGCAATATTAAAAAATCCAAATGAAGAAAAGGAGGAGAAAACAGAACATACGCCCACCTTAGATGAGACGGCGCAAGCTGAAGCACTAAGGGAGGCGAAAAGAAAAACTAAGAGAGAAACGGCTGTGAAGGAGCCATTGAAGCTAGTTTGTCCACTAGAAACTGGGGTACCAACAACAGGAACCCCGGCCACGGTGGACAAGCTGGAGACGATGAAGCCTTCAACAGCTGGGTCCTCAAAACAGACCACGGAGACAGCTAAGAGCGGGACACACGTTGAACCCTCAAAGCAAGTCATCGACCCCGGCTGGGAGATCAGGTGCAAACGCAGGGGGAAACCTGCCCAGACCGGAAAAGACCAACCTCTGAGAAAGAGTTTTTCACAGAGGAAGAGGCAGCGGCTCCAGAAGCGAAGAGAAGCAGGAAGCCGCGCCCCTGGAAACAAAAAGGAGGTCGAAGCCCCTAAAGGACAGGGCGAGGGAGCGACGACCCCAGCGGTACAAAACCAGGCGAAAACCAAGAGGGCCCGCCTGGACGAAACCATTTCCCCTAGAGGCGACCAAAAGAAGCGCAAGACGGACGCTCAGGGGTTAAAACAACCCTCCACCTACGCGGCGGCAGCAGCGACAGACCTGGCAGTTGCGATCACCAACGCACGCACGGACAGACTGACGCAGCAAGACGCTCAGGAGGTGGAACGCAAGATCGGAGATGCCATCTACCAGATAGCCATCGAGACCGATCTTGATACAGAAGCGCAGGCCCCAGCGTTCTCAGGTAGACCCAACTTTGTGGATGGTTACCTAAAGCTGTGGTGCCAAGACGCCAATACGAAGGCATGGCTGACAAAGTGGCTGGAGACGGCCACGCTCCAAAACGGAGACCATCTGGTCGGGAAGAGAGAGGACGAGATGGTCAGAAACGTAAGGTGCGGTATCCTAATACCAGCTCTAGAGGAGAACCTCACCAAAATTGGAAGGGTCCTAAACTTCCAAAACCAATGGGCCATGGTGAGAAAGTGGACGCTACACCAGGCAATAACACTAAAGACCAAAAAGTGCACACTACTTCTGGTGGGAATCCCGGAGGACGTTGTACCTACTGTGTTGGAAAGGGATAGAAGACTGAGCTACTTATGTGGTACGGTCTATATCCGTTTCCAACACGGCGGGGGACATTTCCGAGATTTCCCACCGGAAAAGAACAACCCACAAGAGGGCAAGACGGACGAGGAAAGCAAAGAGAGCGAAAGCGAGTCCACCAAAAAGTCCGCACCCTCTGCAATGGAGACAGACGAACCCTCAGAATCCGACGTCGAGGAAGGCATACTGCTGGACTCCGAGGACGAAGAGGGCCTACCAAAGGGGATAAGTCTCCTGGACCTAAAGGGGCAAGGGGAAAAGAAGCATTCCTCCAATGCTTCCTTCCCTCTGTAAGGTCCTCCAGGTTAACCTCCAGCACAGCGAATCTGCAACGGCTCAACTTCGGAAATGGCTGGAGGTTAACCCAACCGCTTTAGCCCTGATCCAAGAGCCGTGGATCAGAAACACACGCATAAACGGACTCAACAACACCGGAGGTAATATATTCTATAATACACAAAGCAAACCTAGAACCTGTATACACATATCCCGAAACATAATGGCACAACCACTAACTGAATTCATTTCCAGAGACGTGTGTGCCATAAAATTACTAACGACACAAAACTCAAGACTGCCGGAGATAGTTCTCGCGTCCGTCTACATGGCGGCAGAAGACGAACCACCTCCTACGGAAATGAACAACCTCGTACGTTACTGCGAACGTGCAGGGCTTGAACTGGTCATATCTGCGGACTGCAATGGCCACCACAACCTATGGGGAATGGAAACAAACAACAACAGGGGTAACGATCTTGTTGAATACCTTATGACAACTAACCTAGACATACTCAATACAGGATCAAAACCAACTTTTGTCACTCGTAGATGTAACACTATAATTGACATTACCTTAAGCACAGGACTGGCAGCTCAACACGTGTCCAACTGGCAGGTGTCGGATGAACTATCGTGCTCCGACCACAGATGGATTCGGTATGATCTGACAGCAGATACACAAACACCTACACCCAGAAGAAATCCAAGACGCACCGACATCAAGGCGTATAAGGAACTTCTCGCAGGTAAAATAGAAAGCAACACAAAAACACACAGACCAAACAACACAGTAGAGTTAGAGGAACAGGTAAAGTCACTCACAAAAAACATAATTGACTGCTACGAAAACACATGCCCACTATCGACACCATCAACTACTGGAAAATGCAATAACAGTAGCTGGTGGGGTCCAGAGTTGGAACGCCTAAGAACAAAAATGAGGAAACAGCTAAACAGAGCTACGAACACAAAATCTGATGAAGACTGGGACAAATACAAAACAACCAAATCAGAATACAAAAGGAGAATAAGACACAGAAGATCAGCCTCATGGAGGAACTTCTGCGACAATATATCCACAATTACCCAAGCAAATAGAACAAGGAAGATCATGGCAGATCAACCAAAACAATTACTGGGCACTCTGAGAAGGAAAGACAACAGCACTACCAGTAACCCGGCCGAGACCGAAAGTCTACTGGTGGAAACGCACTTCCCAGGTTGCAGAGTAGTTGACAAACAAGAATGGGACGTACAAACAGAAAACTATCATCCGACCGAAAACGAGTGGAAGATAGCGGAACATATAACGGAACGGACCAAAACAGCCTGGGCAACGAACAGTTTCAACAACTTCAAATCACCAGGACTAGATGGAATATACCCAGCCCTCCTAAAATGGGGAGGAGACAAACTTATCGAACAACTAGCAAGCATACTATGTAGCTGCATCGCCTTTAGATACATCCCACAGAAATGGAGAGAAGTAAAGGTGATCTTTCTACCAAAACCAGGGAAAACTGATTACACAGACCCGAAATCTTTCAGACCTATTAGCCTTACCTCCTTCATGCTAAAAACACTAGAAAGACTATGCGACAGAGAACTGAAGGACACAGCACTTAAAAACATAGGTATCCACCCGAACCAACACGCATACACACAAGGCAAATCGACAGAGTCAGCACTCCATGCCGTTGTAAACAACATAGAAACTGCACTAGCAAGGAAAAACTCCTGCCTAGGCACCTTCATCGATATAGAAGGAGCGTTCGACAAGACAAATTTCAGTAGCATTCAACAAGCTCTAAACAGACATCAAACCGAACCATTGATTACAGAATGGATAATGAACATGCTAAGAAAGAGAATCATCAGGCTATCTGAAAACCAAAATCACCAGGCGCTCGTGATGAGAGGATGCCCACAAGGAGGTGTACTCTCGCCACTTCTATGGAACCTGGTAGTAAACGACCTGATAACAAAACTAAACAACAATCATTTCCTAACAATAGGATATGCAGATGATCTAGTGATAATGATCAACGGACTAGTAACAAGCACATTGTGCGACCTTACACAAACAGCTTTGAAAATAATAGAGAAATGGTGCAAGGAGAATGACCTATCGGTAAATCCAAAAAAGACCGACACCATTCTCTTCACACATAAACGTAAATTGGGTACATACAAAATGCCAACCTTGTTTGGATCCAGACTAACGCTTTCTAAAGAAGTAAAGTACCTAGGAATAACTTTGGACGAAAAACTAAACTGGAATAAACACCTAGACAACAAACTAAACAAAGCAACAGTCGCCTTCTGGCAATGCCGAAGAATGGTGGGCAAGAAATGGGGACTAGCCCCACACATTATACTGTGGCTGTACAAAATGATAATAATACCAATGATAAGCTACGGAGCTGTAGTATGGTGGCCCCGCACCCAACTCACTACTGCAATCAACAAATTACAGAAAATGCAAAGGCTAGCATGTATAGCAGCGACCGGCTGCATGAGAACAACTCCGACAGCGGCGCTGGAAATCATGCTAGGGCTTCTACCACTACACCTACATATACAAAAAGAAGCAGCCGCAACGGCTCTTCGTCTAAAGAATCTAAACTTATGGACCAAATATAAAACACCGCACACGAATATATATGATAATATACTGTCAAGTTTTCCAATGCTGGAAGCGGCAATCGACAGAATACCCAAAACTATGATCTTCTGGAAAGAATATGCCATATCATTAACAGAAGACTCAAAAGAAGCACTGAATCAAACGGACCTAAGAATCTACACAGATGGATCAAAAACCAACAAAGGTACAGGATGTGGTGTCTTCTCGGAAGACCTAAACATACACATCTTCAAACCACTCGGAGCACACAACACAGTTTTCCAAGCAGAATGTATGGGAATAATAGAAGCTTGCAACGCAGTGAAACAGCGGCAGCTAAAACACGAAAACATATGTATTCTATCGGACAGCAGGTCAGTGCTACAGGCACTGGGAAGCGATAGATTTACATCTGGGCTCGTATACGAATGCCACCAAAGCCTCCTCGAGGTATGCGGAAAAGGCAATAAGGTGACACTGAAATGGATCAAGGGACACAGTAACTCAAGAGGAAACGATGCTGCGGATGAACTAGCCCGTAAGGGCTCAGACACACCGGCATACGGACCCGAACCTATCGTGCCCCTACCCTACTCGCACATAAACAACCAACTTGACAACCACTACAAACAACTACATCAAACACACTGGAAAGAGATAGACACCTGCAGACAAACCAAAGAAATAGTAGTGGAATACAACCACAAACTTACCAAAACACTTCTAAGGACAAAAAGGCCCCAACTACGCAAACTAGTGGGACTGATAACAGGACACAACACACTAAACAAACACCTCTTCAACATGGGCGGAACGAATAGCCCTATGTGCAGAGCATGCATGGAGGCGGAAGAAACCACAAAACACATTCTGCTAGATTGTAAACAGGTAGAAGTATACAGGACAAAACACCTTGGGACTCCAGGCACCCTGCGCGAGGCAGCAGGAAACCTGAAAGCCCTGCTGGCTTTCGTCGAGGAGCTGGGGTGGGTGGAATAGCGCTACCCCCGTTACACGCAAAATAGGCACACTGGATGTCGACTTGCGGAGGAACGCCCAGTACAACTAACTAACTAACTAACTATGCGACCTAACCACTATGCCACCCAGCTTGTGTTATTCATTATAATTATTGCCGTTTTATATGAGAGCTAATGGGTCCTATTGCAGTTAGGCCACTAAGACCCATGCGTTTACGGTCGGCCAAACTCACGGTCAACACTTATCCAAAGCTACGCCATGCATTTAAGAACTAAAAGTACAAATATAAGACCAAATGAAATAACCAAACTTCTACTTTTTTAAGTCATTTACATGGGTAATGTGAAATGTCATAGCCCTCAAATTCGGCCAGATGGCCGAGAAAGGGTGGCCTATGAGCATCTCCTTAATGATTTTTTAAAAATATTACGTCCTCCAGCTCTTTAACAGTTGTGGGAGTAGATTATAAAATTTAATACTAAGGTATAAAGAGCTTTTCTGTACTTTTGCCAGTCGTATTCGAGGTACGTACCGAAACGTAAAAATACCCTTCTGCTTGTATACACCGGCATTATCGTTTAAAACCTTGTTATACATATTTCAAAACAAAACTTTAAGCAAGAATATGTATATTAACTACACCGCAACTCATTTGGTATAACAAACGTGGCAGCCACATTATCCAGAGTAACTTTTCATATGATTTACTATGTATAACGTAACTCACATTTTACTTCACCATACACTCTACGTTGCTATTATGTCTACATTCAAAGATATACACAATTCGACAACTAGCAACAAACTCAGTTTTGTAAACAGAGTAAGTTCGGAATGGTATGAAATAGAATGACCCGATTTCGGAACTGCGGTGGTCAGCGGGAAATGTTTACAAACTGAAATTCATGTAGTAACTTTCGAACTGCTTCAATATAAATTTTCAAATTGAGTGCGAGTTGTAGAGTACAACTTTGAATATTCGCAGATGGGTGTTCGGGGCCAGTGGTGTCAACAGACTTAATTTTAAATAAGTACACTCCTTTTTGAATAGTATACAACTATCGTCGGGCCAAAAGACACTGCTGTCCTCTTGGAAATGAAGCTGCCACTCCCAACGGTTCCATCATAGTGAAATACGCTTCTGGAATGCATCTTCTAGAGTCGTATTCTTGGCCATCGCATTATGAAAAACATCCTCTATTGATTCCATTAATATACATATGTTATCAAGAATTTAGCTCGAAAAAAATAGGTTTAAAAAAAATATATTGTATTTAAGTAAAATATTAGTACAAAACAAATTAAAGGCTTATTAAATAAAATAGTTAATAATTATAATGGCTATTTACTAAAAGTCATTCAACACAATATATAAACTAGTCAGTAAAATAATTAGTAAACAAAGCAGAAGCCTAACAATTGAAATAGTCAATCATTCAAAGTAGTAAGAAAAATGTTTAATAATCAAACTAAAGTTAAATCTTACATTTAAATACCAAATGTATAAATATAACTATCATTCAAATTGATACAATTTGTAAAGTCACGGCCCTCGAATTCGGTCAGATTATAGAAAGGGTGGCCTATCAGCATTCTCCCATAGTAGTTGGCATCTCCCAAGTGTTACTTAGAGTAGGTTAATATTACTACCAATACAATACAATAAAATGCAATCAACTACTCCAGTAGATAGGCATTCCTACACTGGATGCGTCACAAAATTAAATGCTATAAAAATAATTATTAAAAAATAACTATCTTGATAGTTGTCATGGCTGTAATAAATTCAATTCAAATATTCAATATTTACTACATACAAATGATCAAAATATACTAATGTGATTTAAATAGTCAGGGAGAACAATATATACAAATGGAAATGCAAATTCTATGTAGAATAATCGAAGTAAATTAATTTTATTGTCGATTCAGTAATATGCCTTCGTATTTTTATTTAAATGGTTAAATGTGTAATAAATTATATGAGAAATATTATGCTAGCTGTCATAATACCACTATGTTTAAAACTTTGCAAATTTTACTAATCATCAACACGGAAAATAAACTTAGAATTTTCAAACTCTCTTTTACCCTAAATTGGGTTTCTTTTAATTATATACAATTATATTTTCAAATTGTTTCTCTCCAAGGATTTGCCCTGGAATCGTATTATAGTAACGCACATTTTGGTGTACAAAACTGTATCGCACTTTGTTAAGTTGCTGTTGGTTTATGTAGAGATTGGATTTATTCCTCGTATCGTGATAATGAAAATCATTATTCATCGGAACTTCTGCTAGGTGTCTACGAGCGTACATAGTATTTTGGTAGATGTAAGAAGAAAATAGAGTCATGATTCCTGGTTCTACAAATAGCGGTTTACAAGAACTTCTTGGAGAGCCTCTATATAAACTGCGTATCTCTCTTTTCTGTAGGAGAAAAAATATTTATGAATTTGGCGCCATTCCACAAATTAGTAGACGGTACGTTATTTGTGAGTGGACATGTGCAAAATAAACGGAGTTAGCGGCTTCAAAACCGCATAAATTTCTTATCTTTTTAATGGCGAATACCTATTGTATATTGCAATATTTACGAGAGCGGTAAATTCGCCAATGGGATTGGAACGTAATGCAATGTAAAATGTATAATAACCTAAATTTAACGGCGCCAAATATTCGCAAAAAATATACACAACTCGACAGCTCACCATAAACTCGGCCTCAGTAAACGAGTAAGTTCGGAATGGAGTGAAATGGTATGACCCGATTTGGGAACTTCGGTGGTCGACGGGAAATGCGCCCGACAAACTGAAATCCGCGCGCGAACTTTCAAACCGCTCCAACTTTCAATTGGAGTTCGAGTTGCAGAGTGCAACTTTGAATATTCCCAAACGGGTGCATGGGACTGGAGGTGTCAGAGACTTACTTTTAATAGGTATTTCAAAACATGATGGACGATTATAACCGCTCTTATTCCATTACTCGAGTCATACAATACAATACAATTTAGTTATACCCTAGTAGTTAGTCATTCCTACACTTGGATGAGATATAATCGGTTTGAAAATCATTGATAATTAGATAATAATTTCATAATGATAATTGCTGATTAAATAAAGAGAACAATGTGTATAACCACAATTATCAAGGTAATATTGTGATAATAATAAAAATCGATAATCGTCTACTTAAAATTTAAAAATACTAATTAATGTTCAAATCAAGCAATATAGCTTTCGTCGATTAAAATAAAAAATGCGCTTTTTGGCAAATGTCAATTATCAGAATTGTTCCCTTTATCATACGACTGCCCAACGACTGCCCAAGACTATAATTTGTTCAAGATTCATCTATGTATGTTTTCCGTTTCTTTATTCTACTGTAACTTTTAAACGCACAAACCGAATAAGAAGTATATGGTATTGTTAGAACCGTTTTGTAATATGAACTCTTTAACTGTCAAAATATCAAGTAAATATTTGTCTAAAAGTCCAAATGTCAAAATGACAATAAATTGTCATAAATATATCTTGTTTAGTGTCAAATGAAAGGTCTGACTGAGTACATTCCGAAAATATATATTTTTCTACATATTTTCATAAATACATAAACCGTATTTTTTTGTAAAACAAACGTTTAAAAAATATTTTAAATACAGTAGTTCACTTTTTGTAACGGCAATCGTATTTTTAACACGCTTTTATTAGGTCCACCTGTATGTAACTAACTATGTAATGGAATCTAAGGTAACTAATTTAACCATCTTCCAAGGATCGTAGCATCATGAAAATTGGCAGCTCTTTGTAGTTCTGATGACAATACAATAATAAGGTACTGTCGAACTAATCTGATGATGGAGTCGGAAGATATGAACTGGAACTTCATGATGGAACATCGTATCATAGCTATTTTTTTTACTTGTTAGAAAAGTCTTGGAATGAACGTTGACCACGATTAGGTTTCAAGGTCTGATGATGAAACCGAAGATAGGCACTGGCATTCCATGATGGAATATCGTATCATAGCCGTGTTTGGACTTGTTAGAAAGGTCTTGTAATGAATTTTGACCACGATTAAGTTTCAAGGTCTGATGATGAAGCCGGAAGACAGGAACTGGCATTCCATGAGGGAATGTCGTATCATAGTCGTGTTTGCACTTGTGAGAAAGCTCACGTAATGGAGTTTGAAAACGATCAGGTTTCAAGGTTTTTTTGGTTTTTACGTGCCTTTATAAAAGCGTGTTTTTAGTGTTTTTTTTTCAAACTATTAATTTATTTATTCCTTTTAAGATATTTACTTCTTTTACATTGTGATACTTCTGAAATATGAATTCAGCATTATCCATTGGCGTGCCCAGGGTTAAGGAATGGGGCAAGCCCGACATACCTATTTGTTGAATGGCAATCTTCAGTTTCAAATTTACTGTTTGTGTCGTAGATTCAATAAAGCACACTGAAGGCATGCTACTACTAGACAGAATTTAACTTATGTATACTTATCAGCAGTCGCATATCTGCGATGGCTTTAAGAAATCCCATTTTATTTGCTTGGGCGAGTGAAATCAAGCTAAGACAGAACTCACCACATGAAACAATTTCCTCCATTGTTTATCAGGCAATAAAAACCACAAATAAATTGAAATTATACAATAAAAAATCTGCACTGTCACTTGTACAAAACAAACTGAACTAAATACGGACCACGCTCGCATTCTACTTTATGCTAACGCAAGCCTGGCTCTAATTGTCAATAAAAAAGTCATATTTCATATATTGTTTTGCGTAATTTGCCATAGGTTAAAATGATAGGACTGTAAGGACTTCGTACCTTCATATCGGTCAACAAAAGCATATCTAGCAATTAGATTCCATAGAAATTCATAAACGCAAATACAATCTATTCTACACGTGCACTGCCATTAAATTCCATCTAATTTCGGTATTAAATTCTGCCATTAAATTCCATCTATTAATGCAGTCGCAGCCGGTGACTCATGTCAATTTCTTCTAATCGATTCAATCAACACACTTATTACCACCACCCTTTTCAGCATTCCGTCATGTAGCATAGTATATAAACCAGTACATTCGACCAATTAATTATCATTCTCGAGCGGTCGCCTTCCGCAATCATTCCTCGGGTAGTCACCCTCCGGCACCTCATCCGCGATCATCATTCCCCGAGTGGCCCTCCGCACTCATTCTTCGAGTAAACATCCGCGATCATCATTCTTCGAGCGATCACTTTCTAACCGCGCGCCGCGTTAAATATTCGGAAGCGTTATAACTGGCAATCTTTAATCAAATTCATCAATAAACATCTTCGGCTTCATCAAGACCGCCTTTCAATACGGAGAAAACCCCAAGTTGACACCACCTCCTCACATCGAGCAAATTGGAGTCTAGTGAGGGGTGGTCCCTCACAGGACCACTGATTTTGAAAGCCCCGTTGCAAGCCCATGTGTGAGAGCGAGATGACTAGCTGAACTCAACTCGTTGGGATTGCAGCGAATCGGTGCACTGTTGTAAGCTGTTTTGTCGCGTGGAGCCATCTGTGCTCGCTAGATAGCAATAGGCGCTCGCAAATTCATTTATTAATTTAGCTATCTTTTTGGGATAGCGATATTTTTAAAAGATAAGGCAATCCGGGCTTTACGGCTTGTATGAAGGAACCGCCACTGGCAATATCCATATCTCTCAAATCAGGTATTGGATTCTTGAATAATCCTTTAATTATTTTTTTTATATGAAACCCTTCGGTTGCCATAGGTTTGGAGTTGGGAATCAGTTAAATTGAGGTATGCATTGAGATCATCTAAAGATCGCTCTTATACTAGACGTGGTCGTCGTTTTGATAATGCCCTGTGTTACTTTTTTGACGTATTATAGACAGATTATACCACCAGGTATACAGAGTAAGGTCGGCAAATATAGACCACCATAAGGACTTTTTGAAATAAAACAAGGTTATTACACAATATCAGTATCATGAATATTAATCAGTAGAGTACTTATCTGGTTAACATAATTCAGTCATTTACTCATCCTCATTATAATTTACTTAGCTTAAATTTGTCAAATACCAATACATTCGAAAAAAAGAAGTCATTGACATGGTTGGTAAATATGGACCACCTGGTCCATATTTACATTATTTATAATTTATTTATAAGTACTTATTACAATGGTTACGACTAATTATACCAAACAAGTTCAAGAATCAAACATAAACAGTTCAGAGAAACCGTCACATCTAAAACTCATCTAACTAGGTCAACTAAGGCCTGTATCTAGATGAGCTAATTACAATACGTAGATTAGATTCCGTAGATTAGTTTTTTAATTTTTTTCTTCTTAATCGAGTCTTCCAAATCTTTTTTGTACGGTGAAGAAGTGATAATTTGTGCTTTTCAAGCTTTCCTGCCTCGTTAGATTTGTTTAAGGAAGATGTGAGAATGGTCACCCTTCACTAGACTCCAATTGCTTGCGAGCGAAGGGTGGTTCTCATCATGAAAGTTGCTCCGTAAATGAGAGTCGTAGATGTCCGTGTAGAAGAGTTTATTCAGAAGATTGAAGAGAAGTGAGTCGAAGTCGCCAGTTCTTAACGCCTTGAGTTGTGTTCGCCGTTGTGTTGTAGTGTGGGCGCGAGGTGAAGCCGTGGCGGTGCGTGTGTAGTCGAGGAGTGAAGTGTGCAGCCGAGATATCTGTCCACTAAGGGGACGATGTGTAGAGCGCGGTAACTGTCCGCCGAATTAATGATGTAGCACGTGGCAACTGTCTGCCAAAGGAATGATGTAGAGGTGTGTAGGTGTACTTGACCACCAAAGGAATGATAATGATCGAATGCAATGTACTGCGTTTTATAGGGTGATCGGTGATGCAATAGCTACGAGTGGGGCGACGCATGTGTCGCTAACCTGGGCAATATTTGCCAAATTTAGCTGGAAATTAACTGCAGCTGCGCGTGCAAGTATGAGCGAGTCTGCAGTTTTCTGTTCTGTGAAATTGACTTTTTTGTTGTGGGTATGTAGGGCCGAGGGCTCCTACAAAGATTTAAGGAAGCCCATCTTTTTGTCGCTTATCGCAGAAATTGCTGCCTGCATATCCGCCCATCCCATCTTTTTCTCGTCCCTGCTTTTGAAGAAGGACGTGGAGACATCTTCTGTAATAAAAAAATAGGGTTTAGTACAGACCACTGGGCCATATTTACCTACGCTATGGTGGTCCATATTAGCCGCACCCAGTACTTTATCATAATAATATTTTTGATAAATACTTCTGACTTTGCCTTATTTCTATAAACTACAGTATTGAATAGGCAGGGAAAAATCCCAATGCAAGCATGTTGGCCACAAACAATTTAGGCAAAAAGTTGATGTATAAAAAAATTACAAACTTACCAGAAAATAACATCGATTTGTCACAAAATACAAAAATCGCAAAATACAACATCATTCGACTCGCGACTAACTTTAGGCGTGTTCGGTCGCTAGGTTCGTGGAGAAGCGGGTAGTCAATATTAGCCGACTGGGCCATATTTGCCGACCTTACTCTACGTATAAATAGGCACCTTGTGTCTCCACACACTTATCCCACCGTTCCTTCCACTACCAACAATAATTCTTGAACGCTTTTTTAAGAATGGTATAAACCTCTACCGTCGCATTCTGCATTAACTCTTATCTGCTCTCAAAACGGGGTAATTTCAATCGTGTTAATTTTTTACTCTCTTGTCTGGAGAGTAGATAGGTCGGCAAATGATTAGAATTCCGCATTTCGCTAAGAAAGTCTGAAGCAGGTGTGATGAATGAGATTGAGAAGTATCATGACACAACTGCCTGCTTTTCGCTGACCAGATGTCTCATTTTTTCGCCGAACTACACCACAGAGTCTGCGGAGAACTTTTTAGTACAGGGTGCGGCAAAGTAACTTGTTTTTTTTTTCAAAACGCAATAAAACAATTTTTTTGGATGAGATTCTTTTTGTTTTTTTTGACAATGTAGGTACATGTCTAAAGTTTTGTTACACACAGTTTTGAAAATCACGTCAGGTAGGTGACGCTCCCCATTGTCCATACAATAAATATGCCGATTTATGGAGTTTGTCTTGATTCTTACCAGTATAGCAACGGTTATGTTGGTTTTCTGCCTGGATGCTGACCATCAGGTCATGTAGGATCTTTGGAAGGCTGGCATAAACGCGGGATTTCAAATAACCTCACAAATAAATCGCAAGGGTTCAAATCGTAGGAGCGGGTTGGACACTCTAATCGCAACGTTTTTCTAGAAGCACCTCACATGCGTTCCTCCGAGAATAGAAGTCGCAATCGTACAGTTCCTATACAGTAGCCAACTTTTAATGATGGTAATGATGGTCATCGACATCGTGAAGGATTCGCCTCATCTAACGATCGGAAAGGCCAAGACCAGACGCATGTTTGCGCGCAGAACGCCGTGATAATTTCAAGATTCAAGCTCTCACTACCTCAAGGCTCTCACGTGATCTGGTGGGCCGAGGGACTCCAGTTCTTCGTCTTGTCACACTCGCGGTTTGTCTGAACGTTGTGACCCATGTAACAATTGATTTACGGTCCATGACAGAGCCCAACGGGGCTACATTGAAGCGACTCCGGAAAGCGCTCTGAGTTGCTATCATAGAGCATCCGCTCGAAAAGGAGGCCTCGATGGCAAACGCACGCTTCTCACCGGGATAAGGAACAAAACAATAGAACTACGCCTGTCGAATGAGACTACACTCGCTTTGCTACGATTCTCGATTTGCTACGCTTTGCTACGACTTTCGCTTTGCCATTCAGGCTGTAGACAGCCTGAATGGCGCGCATTTCAAAACAGAAATTTATGTTGCCGCACCCTGTAGTAGTATTTACTCATTGTGTGTCCTTCCGTTGTATATTCATGACGCAAAATTCCACGGATATCAAAGAACACTGTTAGCATCTCCTTGATATTGTTACTGAAAAAATCAAAATCCGACGAACACTTATAACAGCACCTCACTCGACGGTCAGCAGGCAACGACTGGCACAATAGAAAACAAAGAAAAAAATCAAACATCCGCATTAAGCTATATCCTACCTCAATGCAAAGTGGTACTTCATAAGCGGCAATACTATGCGCGGGAAAATTCAATGTCGGATACTTCTTAGACAGACATGTTATAGTTTTTCATTGTCCTTTTTATTGTTTCTTTCCTGATGGCTCGGATACGCACCAAAATCAATGCACTGGAGATGTGGTGTTGGCGTAAACTGCTAGGAATTCCATGGAAAACACGCCGCACCAACAAATCTATCCTTGGAGAACTCGACATCCTAATGACGCTCTCCACCGTATGCATGAGAAGGGTCCTGTAGTACTTTGGCCATGTTGACAAAAAAAAACCCGGAGAATCTGGAGAAAATGCTTTCCAGGAGTCAAGTGGAGGGAAGAAGAAGCAGAGGCAGATTACCGGCCAGATGGTAAGATCTCATTAAAGAACTAACAAAAGGGTCAATACAATCTGCGACCACCCATGCAGTAGACAGGTTAAAGTGGAGGAGCCTCATAGGCAAACTGTTGTCTAGTCTCAACGATCCTCAGTAATGAAGGAATGACAGAGAAGAGGAATTGTTTCTTTATTTTTTACATTGGACGATTATTTGGTTTTATAACTGCCGATTTCTATTAAATAATACAGGATTTTCAAAAAAAGGCGGGTATATATTGAGAATCTGTGCAATAAAACAAACTGTGAGGTATTAACGAAATTCTTTTTTTTTTACATATGCCCATGTATGCCATTATGTATGGAATGTGACATCGTTCAAATGTCCGCGGCGACTTCGCGCGGTGGCACGGATCCGAGAGGACCAATTTTCAATGACTGCCGCATAGATGCGGCTGAATTTGTTCGATGGCCTGGCTTATGTTAATTTTGTGGGCGTCGGTCGATTTCGGATTATTTTATTTTATTTTTATTTTTTTATTTTTCATTTTATTTGGATAACAAACAGAGTTTATACATAACAAATACAAAATATAACAATAAAACTATGACTAATTATATGTTAACACTATTTACTGTTAATGTGTACATATATCCGTTATTTTACCTTATATACATTTCTTTAGCAGTGATTTAATATTATAGAAAAAGAGAAAGAACAAAAAACAAATGAAAATGAATTTTACTTTGAGATTATAAACAATATTAAATATTTTGTATCAAAAATAAATTTTAAAAAAAATTACAAACAAAAAAATAATACTATTCATGTAAACTGTTCAAGCGATTAATAGTCATTATATGAAATATGGGGGACTGATTTTCTAAAAGTGACTTTTATCTCATGAAAAAATATCAATGTACCCGAACCTATCGTTATACGTTGACATAGCTCTGTTTATTAGGAAATGCTTCGTATAATTAGAGTTATATCTTTTTACATAAAACAAGTTCGGGTTCCGAGTAATGCGAGGAGGAGCCAGAATGGATATATTTTCGACCAGATACGCACTGTCAAATATATTATTTATTACCGGCATAGATCTATGACTTCAGAAAACCCCACAAGAAAAGTCTAGCGGGGTCAAATCGCGCGACCTTGGTGGCCAATTCACGTCACCTCCGCGAGAGATATAACCATGCAATAACCACGGGGGTTAATCAAGGAATGAATTTCAACCGTATGACGTCAAATGACGTCATGGTGAATATGCGTCCGATTGGTCGCTCTATGCTCCATGGTCTACGCTCTATGTTCGTCATTCTTCATTTCACCAATAGAGGCCGATCGAAGGTACAAAACCGACATTTTAAAAAAGTTTTTATTTAGGTGAACATAATTCTTTTATAATGTTTTGGTTAGTAAATAATGTTAGCATTAGTATCATTAGGTACTTATTAGAAACAATTTAATAGAACGAAAACGAAGCTAGCTAATCGAACGCCTAGATCAGCAATTACGAAAAAATAAACGATAATCCCATCGATAGAAGAGATATAAACACGATGTTGTGAGGGAGGAGTGATGTATGGCAGCTGGAGCAGCTGCGGCCGAGGGAGATGGCGAAAAACGCATAGATCAGTCGTAGATTATATAAAAAGAGGCGCCACTGCGACGCAATGCGTTGGGATCCGGAATCTGTTCGATTTCACGAATAGTGGTGAGACCGATACAGTTCTAGTATCTTCTCTGTTCGAAATTGGTGCGTGAACTGTTTGTTTTATTACTTCGACTGTATATTTATTAAAAATGTATTTAAGTACATGCCTTCTCACTGGGCGTCTTGTAAAAATCATGTACTGAACAAAACATTTATCAATTATCTTGCTATCGTTTTTTAGGTATGTATTTGATTTTATAAAAAATATCCAGTAATTTATCGATCACAAAGTTCTTCTCTTATATGGGATGTTTTTACTGCACGGGCATTTTTTTAGTATGTGACTCAGTATATCGAAATAAGCAACTTTTGATTAAAAATGTTTAAAAAAACTGAAATACATTTTTTTAAAGTATGAAAAGCTGTAATCACGAAGCGCTATCTAGCGGTAGGTAAAATGTCGCTAATATTGTTTATATACGCTATATTACCTGCCCCTAGACAGCGCAACGCGCTCAAACACATTTCAAGCCTTTATTTACCAGTCAACTTTTCCTAAAACTTTTAAATTAAAACATATATAAATAGCTATAATTTAAAAAAAAAAACAAAATTTGTTTTTTTTTTTTAAAAAAATGCCAAAAGTTGCTTATTTTGTTGTTCTAATTCATCCTGTAAAAAAATGCCCGTGCGGTAAAAACACTTATGTGTGTGTATTATACTATGCTTAAATAGACTAACTTTAGTAATTGTAAACCTACTGTTTTGTTAATTATGGTTACATTTACGCACATTTTGTGCACATAGATACAAACTTCTGAAATATATGATATAACGCTTGTAGTACGGCAATGCTTGTAGTACGGCAATATAAGTTGTAAAACTGATAATTTTTTATACCAGTAAAATTGGTGATTTTTTCTATTTTTAATGTCACTGGTTTGTTTCTGTTTTTAATGTCACATGCATTATCAAGACATAATGTCTAATCACAAAATTAGGTGCTTACATATTTATTATCACATTAAAGTTAAAACTTTGGGATAATATATTGATTAGTCATTTTAGTGTTTCGCCAGCGTCAAGCGAATGTTTAGGATCAGGATTCGGTTATGACGATATTTTTATTTAGCATTTCAATGTCACTTGGGTCCTTCCCCGAAATTATTATTGAAAATTTCCTTGGTAATTTGATTATATTCTGTTATTAGTACAATAGTTGATTGGTATTGACCTAATTTTCAATCCTTATTTTTCAAAATTTATACAGGAAACATCATTTAATCTCATAAACACATGTAACTTCAATTATGGTATTTTATATAACATAGCAGCGCTGAAAGCAAATAAAATGTCAACATATTTTTTTTCATTGCCCATTAAGTTAATTCGGTAGAAATTGAAATATCTCCGTTTTGATTCAGATAAAGTAATTTGATTCCAATAAAGTAATTTTGGTCGGCCTCTAATTTCGCAGCTGTCAAAATGTTTCAAAGTGCGACGCGTTACTGCGTTTTTATTTCTGTTGTTTATTTTTAGCTTACCGTTATTTTGAGCTTTTATCCTATCGTATTCAACAGTTATAGTTCTTTTGCGTGGTTTTTATTTGTTAAAATATATAAAACTTTAGTTGGTTGTGTTAGCAGACAAGTTACGCCGCATAGATAGATAAATGCTTCGCAACCGATGTTTCAAACGCTTTCAGCGTTTTAATAGTGACCAAACTCGACGCTTGAGCTAGGAACAGCTTTCCAAATATCAGTGCCATATAAATGTCGAAAAACGGTTTATTTCAGAAAACAAGTTGCCGTTTCACTGCATCTCATTTTAGGCTGTAGTCAAAATTTCAGTGGGATTCTCTGCAATCGTCTATTCTGGTAAGTCAACAATCGAGTACCTATTAAATATAATTTGAAATGCTTTAATAAACGGCCAGCAGTGCGTACGGTAACATATCGTGGACGAGGTGGCGTCTACGATTTGTCCGATTGTCGCTCAGTTACTTTTTATATCCTAATTATCTGTATTTAAACAACTTTCAACATCGGAAGTTTAATGTTACACATTTGAACGAACCCAGTATACCATCTAATGTTATAAAAGCTCCTCTTTATTCAGATAATAAATAAGTGCGATTCCTATTTATTTAAATATGTCTTATATACTATACCCATTGACGCGGCCACGACTCGTATATAAATACACCTGCCACTAGCCGCTTAGTGGAAAATAAGTCTAACTGCTGACTCCTCTTAATACTTTTGTAACTTCTATGTCCTTCAGAATTAATAATTATACTTATTTTTACAGATTACATCGTTACACTTATCTACACTCTTAACACATTGAACGCCAAACTAAAAACTATGATTAGGCCAGTGGGGCGCGGCGGACACCTTGTGACTGCCAGTATATCGGGTCCAGGGGGCCACGTCGGACACCATGTGTCCGCATGCCCTCGATCACTTCAGAAGCTTGTAGCGGCCAAAGGATAGCGTTTCGACTGTTTTACTAAGGCAAGTGACCGGCGCGGCCCCACAGTACAACCTGACCACTTGGCACAAAAAATGATATACGAAAGAACATTCTCACAGGCCGAGACAGACACTGGGGTCTGCCATTTGACATCTCGGAAAAAAATGAGTAAATCGCTGTTTCCGTAAGTCACCCATTATTTTAATATTATTTACTGTTTTTTTGTTGTAATAAAGTACCTTAACGATTTTAGGACGATTCTAGATTAATTGGTGCTGCCCCGGGGGGGAAAGTATGCTGTCGGACACATGGTGGCCCTCATGGCATTCAACGTGTTAATTGTACATCTATATCTGTCATCGATTCGTCATAGTACCAGAATTACATGGAGTTCTGTGGTAAGTTAGGACACGGAATGTTTATAAACTTTATAATACCACTAGTTTAATTTATATGTTGATAATCAACGTGGTATCTTATTTTATAGGGTAGCTGTTTTTTTCGGATATTATGCAATATCATGACTTTGTTAACAATAATTTGATTTGGTATGTAAGAAGTTAGAGGAGAGACTATTTATATACTTCAACAAACGTTTGAATATGCAACGGCAACAATAAATCGTTTAATAAATAAAAAAATATGTTTTATTTATAGTAAGTCGAATGCTGAAGCTCTAGTATTAGAAACTGTACTATAGCTGAAACTCTAGTCTCGAAGATCGTACTATAGTGTCGGGGCATTTTGATCTGGCAGGCGAGTGACACTTCCAGCGCCTTTATTAAAAAAAAAGGAAAATAGTCACAAATTATAGAGGGCCAGAATAATTCCTCTATTGGTGTTTTAGCATTTTCACTGGCTAAAAAGGTCATAAGGCACACGACCGTCTGAAGTCCCTATTAAGTTTGTGGCAATAACGAACGCCCATTTCGATGATAAAGTTTTAACGTGCTTCTCAATCTTGTAAGTTGACATATTGTTTTGGCATCAGTGACTGATTAATTGTTCAATATTTCCCTTTGGTATTTCTATATCATTTAAATCAATATTCCATATTTTCCCGGGTCACATATCGATTATGCGCTATCTGTTGGAATTGGCGCGTACTAACACGCTCGACCGATAAGACAGCGCTCTGTCTGCGGGAGAGCGACGTCCCAGAAGTTAGTAACACGCGAGCGCCTGCCGGGACGATCGAGAGCACCGCGATTGAGTTCCATACCCGGACAATTACCGTTTCGACTGCGGATTCTGGGCCAAACGACTTCGAAAGTGCTCTTACGAGCTTCGGTAGCTCAAACCCTCGCTTCGCGCCGTGCGCCAGAGAACGGGGATTACATACAACATTCAAGCAGGCGATACACGCAGACGCACCGCCCTTGTGACATTCGCGAGTGCAGATTTCTATCAACGCATGTCCTCAGAACCCCAAAAACTAGTGTCGTCCTCCGTCGGTCGCCGAGGACTCCTCTCCCCAAGCTGCAGTCACCTTACGACGATCATATGAGGTACGTGACATTCCTTTTAGTAGCGTATATCGATGACTAATCTTCAATTCTAATTTCAATTTCTCCTACGCTTCCACTCTCTTCCTAATTGATCCGCAATCAACCCACTTGATATCCCCGTCAGACGGTATAGTTACGAAGCGGAATATCGCACAATAATAAACAACAGATTTGAGAGACGCCGCCCAAACAACCTGCCGCCACAGACTGTCAACATCGATCCGCTCTTTTTGGATAACCATATTGATGATTTATTTTCTACATAGCTTAGAGAGTATACTATGTTAGTAAATACTTTATGGTGTAATATTTCAGAGTGCAAGTTTGGCTACACCCCTGTTATCCTGGCCCAAAAATTTCAATAAAGAGGCGTAGCGGCCCTCGCGTACATCATTCCCAATCTTCCCCACGGGACTAATAGAAATGTATGGCAGTTTTAACTTGCTCGCGCCGCAAGGTACGCAAAAAAAGGCCCGCTGCGATAAATGTACAATTTAACAAGTCAAGCATGATGTATGGAGACGGGAACCAGAAAAGCATTAGCATGATTTTGCAACATCGCACAGTTTTTTTCTACTAAATAATGCACGATCTATGGAATACAGCTGCGGAAACGGCGCTGGCAACAAATTTTTCTATTAACAAAATAACTTTTAAATTATAGATAGTTACTTATTACCTTCCCCACAGAGTGAAATTATTGTCAACGCACTTCTGTGTGTCGGTGTGTCTGTCTCTCTGTGTGCATTCCTCAACGATAACGCTCAAACGCTTCATCCGATCGCGCTGATTTTTTAAAATTTATTTATTTAGAAATTAATTACTATAAAAAACACTGACACGGACCGATGGTGGCATAGTGGTTAGGTGTACTGATCTTTCATTGTAAGGTCCCTGGTTCGATTCCCGGCTGAGTCACCATTTTCCGTTGGGATCAAATTAACGGAATTGCATTTTCAATTCCGTCAATCGAATGCAATAACAAGACACACACTTACACATATGGTAAACGCACACATACATATAAACACGACATAGTAGTGTTGGTTGTAAGAGATTTTCATATGACAATAAACCCGCCCGTTATGAAGTTTCACAATAAAGAGTAGAAACAGATTTTGCTTACAAAACCCCTCAAACCCCTCTTGCTTACAAAACGCAGGGGTTAACCTAATCTCGACTGGGATTAAGTTAATGTTTTCATAGTATGTCGGTGCATGTAATGTCGGTGTATTTCGTAGTATAAGTTGCGTACGTGGTTCAAGTATGTCGCTACCTTAAAACTCGCCCGATTGGTGGGTAACAGCATTTCAAGGACCATACATTACGATGATCTATTCCGCAGCTGGTAGACAATCGGTTATGCACCCTTCAGGCCTCGGCCCCCCAGCAGATTGACAAGTTGCTGTCCCAAAAATTGTTAGTAAAAATTAGTAAAAAAAATGAATTACGACACTGTCTCACCAAAACATTAATTTGAAATCGAAGACTATCGCGGTTGTTTGACATTATAAATAGGATAGAAAACGAATTTACCGCGTGAAATTTGTAGGACCCGACGTTTCGGTGACGTTGCAGCCGCCGTTGTCAAGGGTAAACTGAAGAGCTGTCAGTCCGTTGTTTTGCGGGTAGGCCGCAAACCGCTGCCGCCACTGCGTAGGTTATAACGGTGGTGGGGGGCCGGGCTCGGAGCGCGGGAAATTTTAAAATCCGTCTTGCACACAACACTCACTGTATCCTGTTTTACGTCTTTGCGTTCGGCGTTCGGCGGCGGGAACATTTTAAGAAGAGGGTTCCACGTAGAAGAGAGTTTGTAGCCGTCATCTCTATTGAAGTTCGGAGTTCTTCTTATTTCAATGGCTTCCCGGATCATGCGAGGAAAGTAGAATTGTTCCTTCGATAGAACAATGGGATTTTGAAACTGCATCCAGTGGTTACTTCCGCTATCCAATATATGTTCGCAGATCGCCGATTTTTCTCGCTGAACGTTTTTAACAGCTTTGATGTGTTCTGTCAATCGCGTGGCTATGGGCCGTTTCGTTTGTCCAACGTAGGCTAGACCGCAGCTGCATTCGACTTTATACACACCCGGGGTTTGCAGTGGTATTACATCCTTTACAGGCCTCAAAAATCGAGCTATATTTTGGGTCGGTTTGAAGATCGTTTTTATATCGAATCTGTTTAGCATCTTACTTATTCGATCTGTCACGCCCTTGACGTATGGTAAGAATGCTCTTGATCTGCTCGGTTTTTGAGTTTCGTCCGTATTAGATCGTGTGCGTGTCTCGTGATATTTTCCGTATCCATTTTTCCTAAGGACATCATTGACATGTTCCATCTCCTTCGGAAAATGCTCAGTGTCGCATAGATCGCGTGCTCGATTCACGAGCGACGTTTGCACTGAACGTAGATGGTAGGGATGATGGTGTGAGCTTGCATGCAAATATCTGTCCGTATGTGTGGGCTTCCGATATACCGTATGTCCGAGAGTATTGTCACTTCTCCTCGTCACTTTGACATCCAAAAATGGTAAGGAGCCGTCCTTCTCTACTTCATAGGTGAAACTGATTTTTGGGTGTATGGAGTTTAGATGACCCAGGAATTCTTTCACCGTTTGAATGTTGCCTTTCAGGATGCAGAAGGTATCATCCACGTAGCGAAGCCAGAGAATGGGTTTAATTTTGGAGGTTTTTATGGCTAATTCCTCAAAATATTCCATATATAGGTCACTAACTATCGGCGATACGGGGCATCCCATTGCTACTCCGTCGATTTGTTTGTAATAATCGCCGTTCCATAGAAAGTAGCAGGATGTCAGGCAATGTTGAAGCATGTCGGCGTAGCTAATAGGGAGGTCCTCAGACCTTAGTTTATCTCTCACCACCGTAAGACACTCCGAAATGGGCAAATTCGTAAATAAAGATTCGACGTCAAAGCTCACCATTATTTCGTCTTCGGCCAGTTTTAAGCTTCTAATAATGCTTACGAAATGTCGCGAGTCTTTCACGTAAGACGTCGTTTTGCCCGTAAGCGGTTGGAGGACACCAGCCAAGTGTTTTGACAGAGGATATGTGGGGCTGTCGATTTGGCTCACAATCGGTCTCAATGGTGCATTATCCTTATGGATTTTAGGTAAGCCATATAATTTCGGTGGCTGTACGTTACGTGGTTTAGTGAGATAAGCTATTTCTGGGAGGGAAGTGACAGATTTATCGATTAAAACTCTCGTTTGCCTGGTAATTCTGCTCGTGGGATTGTAATTCACCTTCTCGTAAGTGTTGGCGTCTTCTAAGAGCGTCCCAATTTTCCGCTCGTAGTCCACAGTATCGAGTATCACGGTTGCGTTGCCTTTATCGGCCCGCAACACAACTACGTCCTTATTATCCCGCAGAGATTTTAAGCTTTTTCTCTGGGCGGCTGTGGTGTTCGACTGTGGGAGCTTGGCCTTGCGTACAAAGACAGCCACATCCTGTCGCAGTAAGTCGGCCTCTGGCGCAGGGATCTTGTTACGAGAGATGACTTCTTCAATGCCACCGATAATACTTTCCACAGGCAAACGGTTCGGTGTCGGTACATAATTTAATCCCCTGCTAAGAATTTCTGTCGTCGGCTGGTCAATGTCAATTTTCGAAAGATTAATGACAGTACTTACAGCGTATTTCGGTACCTCCTTGCGGGAATGCCCTGCGTTTGCCAGGCGCAGAAACTTGGCATTATGCGACTCCTCACATAGCACCGTGGTACGTTCCGATTGGCTGAAGGAAACTCTGTCGCACTTGTGAAAATCCTCGCCACTTAATACGCTGCTTAATTCTAGATGAAGAAATAATAACTCTTTTTGCACATTATCGAGTTTGTACCGATTGTTTTGAATCAACTTTCGAAGCAATTTGACACTGGCGACACGGAGAATGTCTGTAGATCCTGGGATATCTTTTCGTGGATGAATCCGCACACAATTCGGAATTAAATTACTATCACGACACTGTTTCAAGAACACTAACGATGACAAAATTCGCGCGCGTTTTTTCCGCAATTTGTAGGACCCGACGTTTACCCTTGACAACGGCGGCTGCAACGTCACCGAAACGTCGGGTCCTACAAATTTCACGCGGTAAATTCGTTTTCTATCCTATTTATAAAACATTAATTGCTGCGAAACCACTATACCCATAATTAAAATGAAACTTATTAACATAATAAAACATAATAAAATAAAACAAATTAAAATAAAATAAAATTAAAACGGGGCCGTCACGCTGAATCGTGTTGTGGCCGATATCGGCCAATCGGGGCCTGAGGGGTTAAACGACGTCTATTGCTCACAATATTTTCAAAGAGCCGTTATATTAGTTGTTTAATTAAATTCAATGTGTCTTAATTTGTAAAGACACATTTGTCTTTATTTCTAAAGACACCTCGCTGAGTTGGCCAAGAAGGGTCATTTGTTCAGGGTCGGTCACACTCACGGGTCAACATCCATCCGGCGGCCTCCACGCATTAAACGCGAGCCCGGGTAGGACTCTGCCCAAAGGGCCAGTTTCCCCCAGGAGTCAATCTTCTGGCGCTCCTGGACGATCCTGCACGGCACCGTGCGGCGTAAGCCAACCGATTGTACATTCTGACTAACAGTCGGGAAAGTCTCTAAACAGTACTATTTTCTATAGAGCGGGGGTGGTTGCTGACCTTACGGCGACTGCTCTTGAAACGACCATCGGCTACCCGATTCCGGGTGAACAGCCGGGCAAAGGATGCCGTGGTCCGCGATAGATTCGGTTGTCACCGTTTCACCGCAATTTAAGGGAGAGGACCGCGCAAGCGACCTCGAACTCGTAATCAGTCAAGAGACAGGAGTAATCTGGTCGCAACTGGAAGTAAGGGCGTTAGGTTAACATACCTGGTTATCTCAGGGATAAGGCGTTGGCTTCTTACGGGCATGTGGCGGAGCTTGACGGTCTTCTGCGCTCATCTCACGGGAGATTTAACGATCAAATTTCGTTAAAACTTCCTTAGGTGATGGGTTCGCCCGTTGTAGTTGACAGCTCTAGTTGTCTTTATTTCTAAGGCTTTTAGTAGTGAAGTGCAATATTTTGACAAAATGTGATTTTCGACAATTTCGCTAATTAGCAAAAAACTGGATTGAATACCAGGTTGTTCAATAAATTTTGTGATTCAATAAGAAATAGCAGTAGTAGGTTCGTCGTTCTAACAGTAGTACAACTGTTTTATGGACACGTGTGAAGTTTCGTGAAAATCTGTCAACTCCTTCAGCATTTACAGCTGTTTAAATTTGACGTATCACAGTAATTTTGGACAATGAAAAAATTTGAATATCGTGCAGTAATAAAATTCTTATTTTTTGAAGATGAAGATAATAAACAAATTCAAGTACGATTGTTAAAAGTGTATAAGGACTTTTCAACTTTAATTCGAACAATTAAAAGATGGGTTACAGAATTTAAATGTGGTCATACAAGTCTTGAAGACAATCCACTTGAAGGACGTCCAAAAAGAGCATTAAGATCAGAAAACATAGCAAAAATACAGGATATGATTATGAACGACCATCATTCAATCAAGCGAGATTTAATAGAAGCACTAGGCATCTTCTTAAGCTGTGTGAGAAATATTTTAACTAATGTTTTTTGCAGCGTTTTAGTAATGATAAAAATTGGTGCGTCGTTTTATCAATGTAAATGAGACTTGGGTTTAACACCATGATCAGGAATCGAAATAAGACGCTAAGGAGTGGTGTGAACCCAGTATCCAAAGCGAGTTAGGGTCCAAAAATCGCCCAATAAATGGTAGCATCAGTTTTTTTTTGGATGTTAAACAAATGTTTTGTGCGGATTAACCTACAAACTAGTAAAACAATAATCGCAGATTATTAATGTACCCAATGGACCAGCTGCATATAAAGATTCGCGAGAAAAGACCTTGTTTACAAACGAAAAAAACGTTTTTTATCAGGATAACCCACTCGTTCAGACAGCTTAAAAAGCCATCGTGAATATCAGTGAATTAAATTACGAACTTTTGCAACATCCATCCTGTTCGACAGACTTGGCTCCCTCTGACTTCTGTAAAACCATTTTTATCAAAAGAAGCGTTTTTTTACAGTCTTCCGGATTCCCAGTTCAGGGATGGAATCCATAAATTAGAAGACTATTGGAACAAGTCTAATGAAGTTCAGAGATATTATATTGAATAATAAAATGTATTTCAAACCATAACATCGTGTTTTCCTTATCAAATGACAAAACTTATTAAACAATCTGGTATAACTGCTATTTAAATATGTATTTTACTAAAATTAAGAGATCTCGGTAAAAACGAGCCGGTAATTAGTTGCCATTATCAAAATGAATGAGACGAAGTCTACAAGACCGTCCTGGAACCAGTTGAAAAGCTCGGCCATGGTCACCAAAGAAGAAATCTGGTGACAACTTCCTGCCAAGTAATCAAGGAGTCTTTGCTTACATAAAAACGGAAAGGTTAAGTAAAGATATTTTCTACCGAATCAGAAAAATCTCAAATATTACGGTTCGTGGACTCTCTAACAATCTGGCTACTCTCGAAACGAATACCGCAACACTCTCTCAATGGATTTTAAATTCATATATTCATATTCATTTTATTAGTGATACATATACATTTATTCATATTACAAGCAATATTAACGGTGAGTTTTTTTGTTCTTGTTTTTAAATATGACACGAAAACGAATGAAATGTTATAAAGTAGGTACAAAGCAAAAAAAAAAAAAACGCAAGAGAAAACAAAGACATAATTAAACACAATAAAAAGAAAAAAATTAACACTATTGATTTTAGTCATTACACGAGTAACATTCCTTCAGTGATTAAAACGCCTTATCTGCGAGTTACTTCCTAAGGCGGCTCCTAAACACGCCAAGCTATTGCGATTGTCGATTGTGATCGCTGAGCGTCTTGTAATTCGCTGGGCCGGCGACATACGCTAGCCTCTCTGTCTTGGATATTTTATGATATCGAAAAATGCGGTTTCACCTCGGTACTTTCAAAACCAAACACAAACTGACGCCATCTTACCTTTTTCCTAAAAAAAATTGTATTTTTAATTAAGAAGTCCGGAATGCAACTGCTACAAAACGAATTATCAACTGCTGAGATAAAATGCAGTTTAATTTCATTTGTTTTTTTTTATTAAAACACTGCTTTTAAGACTTTTGTTTATATAGCATAAACGGCTATCGAAATATCGTGAATCGCGCGTGAAGGTCACGCGCCGACTGACGACCAATATAAGCGAGCCCTTTTACACTTTGCACAGCGTTTCATTCGAGCCGCATGAGGCATACCCCGCAATGCCCCGCTATCCCACTATGCCCCCCCCCCCCCCTCCTACAAATATGTTCTCTAGTACAAATTTTTATTTTAAACAACATAATTTATAGACGAATGGCTATGATATTCGGTATACAGTACAATAAAACGTGCAGGAAAAACAAGTTGAACCCA
Source organism: Micropterix aruncella (assembly GCA_944548615.1). Lineage (NCBI taxonomy): Eukaryota > Metazoa > Arthropoda > Insecta > Lepidoptera > Micropterigidae > Micropterix > Micropterix aruncella. The sequence goes on from OX155970.1 coordinate 1,123,375, forward strand.
TAGCCGTTGGCTCATCGCATACCTAACTGAGCAAGAACGCCCGTATCTAGGGATGCTGATATTTAACTTAGCATATTGCGAGCTGACAGGTATGACGTTCGGTTATATAATTATTATTGGTATAAAGTTAAAAACATTCATTATTGCATAATACAAATACACAAGCACAAAGAGTTTTACCAACAAACAAAAAAAAAAGTTAAAAAAGTAAAAAAAAAGTTATAGTAGTAGGAAATTATTATTAAACCCAACACCAATATATAATAATAATATTAATAATAATCCATCCTTTCGGTAAGTCATCTTCCCATCTTTTAATTTGACGTCCTTTTTGTCTTTTCCCATTTCTAGGATACCATTCCATTACGTCCTTCGTCCATTTTTCTTTGTTGGTTCTCATGATGTGACCAGTCCAGTTCCATTTTAGTTTTCTAATTTTGTTTAAAACATCGTTCACCTTTGTTGTTTTCCTTATTTTTGAGGTCGTCCACCTGTCCTGTAGCCTTATGTTTAGCATGCTTCGCTCCATGTTTCGTTGGCATACTATAAGTTTATGGTTGTTTTTGTTCGTGGCAGGCCAAGTTTGACACCCGTAAGTAAGACATGGGAGAATGCATGTATTATAAAGTTTACTTTTTATTACGTATATAGTAATACATATATATATATACATACATAAATACAATAATTAATACCATTATATCGACCCTTTGCGGAACACTAATCGTCGTAAAAGCCATTTTGGCCAAAATCACTTTTTGATGCAGTCTTACTCAGTTTTGCGAGCTCTATCGATCTGTATATTTAGAGTTGTCATAATCCCATAAAAATGTCTTTTACTGCACAGAAAATTTTGTAGTCTAAACACGTATTTCTTAAAAATAATGCTGTAAAAACATTCCAATTAAAAGTAGTTGCCGTAAACACCGAATATTTACAGCGTGGCCGATACAACATGTTTTATAAAATATTTCTATTTTTTTTTTCATAATAATTGTCGTAAAGGATGGCCAAATTTGGAAATGGCTTTTACAACCTTAGGATCAGACACAATCTTTTCAGTTATTCTGCCGACATTGGTTGTAAAAACCAAAACGCGTATGATTGTTTTACAACGTAGCTTAGGTAATCACTAGTAGCTATGATAATGGGTGAAGGTACCTATAGTATATTGTTTACGTAGTAAACACTTAGCAGTTGAATTGCCGGGACCGATATCCATTGCAAAACATTAAGATAAACAAGAAAAAGAAACGACAAAATTTGAAAAAGATGAACAAGAAACAGAGAGATGAGGGAAAACAATATTCAACAAGAAAGGGGAAAATTATCGAAGAAAAATCTATGCAGATTAATCCGTGTATTCCAGAGATGTGTAATCGAGGTTGTTATGAAATAAGCGACGAGAGACGAACCTCCATTTTTTAATTTTTCTGGAAACTTGATGTTCAACGGCGACGTGATTGGCTTGTTTGCTCTGTACATGCAGGACCAGGCGTAAAAGAACGGCTTCTATCAAACGAAATCTTACCTACGATTATTTTATAAATGATGGTGAAGATCATAGGAAGGTATGCCAAAAATGTTTATTGAACACTTTAGACATAACGCAGAGATTTTTGCTCTACACTTTATCTAATAAAAAGGAAGGTATGTCACAAGAAGAAAGGAGAACGCGAAGTGCTCCTAACAAATATTTAGAATCAGATAAAGTCTATGTACGTACGTTTATTGAGAAACTTCCTGCTTGCCCGTCACATTACAATTTAATAGAAAGAAATCTAAACGTATGTATCTGCAACAAGAATTGAAAAAATCTGTCCAAATTACTCAGGATTTATCTAGAGGACTGTAAACTAAACAACCAAAAAGCTGTGAGTGAAACCATCTTCCGAAAAATTTTTAATTAAGATTATGATCTTGGCTTCCACACCCCAAAGAAGGATAAATGTACATTATGTAATAAAGCAGAGACTTTTGGAAATGTAATGACTAAAACTGATAAAGAAAAATGGAAGAAACACCTAGAAGAGAAAGAAGCCATGTATAGCCGATTCAAAGCTCATCAAACTTTGAAGGATGTTGATACTCTGATTTGTAGTTTTGACTTACAGAAGTTCTCAATACACCCTTTGGGGAGAGCATGCTTTTATATTATTCCCGGAAATACGCAGTATATAATTTCACCGTTTATGAGAGTATCACACAAAATGTTTCCTGTTTTGCCTGGAGTGAGTATGATGGCAAACGAGGCGTTGAGATTGCATCTTGTTTGTATTTGTATTTGAAAGAACTTGATAAAAAAGGGTTTAAAAACGTTCTCTTATACTGTGATTCGTGCACGGGACAAAATGAAAATAAAGTCGTTTTATCCGTCCTTAATTACTTTTTACATACCTCGAACAATCTTCAAGTGATTCAGATCAATTACTTGCTACCTGGACATACGTACATGCCTGCCGATTATGTACATGCGACAATTGAAGCCGAAGTAAAAAAACTTATAGTGTGGAGCCCGTCACAATGGCCGTCATATTTTGAAAGTGCAAGAAAAACGCCTAGACCTTATTCAGTTACTTGTATGGAGCACACAGACTTCATTGATTGGGAGGAGCTCGCGACGAAAACCTTTACCAAAGAGACAGTAAAAAACATAAAATTCAAAGATATTCGAGTACCTAGCTACGTTTAAAAACCAGAATTTGATTCAAATGGAAATTAAATACTCTATGAAGGAAGAAGCATTGAGCGAAAAAGTTTTGCTTTTCCGAAACGTGCAGAAGAAAGTAAAGGGGAAAGGTAAAGGCAAAGGGAGGGGGAAAAATATAGAAGGGATTGGCGAAAGCCATGAAATAGAGTACCAGAAAGTGCTAAACAGCTTCAACTTAGCTCCAAAGTATTCCAAAAACTGTCCATATCTGCATCTAAGTATTCGGATTTGAAGAAATTGTGTTCGGATGGAACCTAAAAGGTTCCACAGAGAGTTTCAGGAAATGCCCTTTGATGGCAAAATCAGTGATGCACTCGTTGAAACAGATGAAGAAGATGAGGTTGCATCGGAGGTTGTGGAGGAGACTGTGGATAGATCCATAATCTCCTCCTCAATTTCCGATGTCACTCCAGAGCTCCAATCAAAGTCATACTTGATTTTAAGTTGCCCCAGTTGACGTTGCTAAACATACTTCAATTATAACACCACTGGTTACTATTTTTGTTGTTAATTGTATTTTATTATTCTAAAATAATAGTTTTTCTAAGAGAGAAATAGTGCATTACATCATTTGCTCCTAGATTATAAGTTCTAACTAGAAGAAACCTAATTATATTGTATTCATTTACAACAATAAAGTCTCGTTTTTCTATGGAACCCTGTCTTTAACTACACAAATAGCCGGCCATTTTTATTACATACATGTATTTTACAACAAACGTCAAAGTATTTCATGAAACTATTTTTGTCGTAATAACCAATTAACATGAAATTTTATGTAGTAAAAGCCACACTAACTCCTAAACTATAACACGTACTCTTTTCTGGTTTACATCAAATAAAAGTACTCAAAATTTTATGAAAATATTTCACAGATATATCAATATAACTATAAAAACCAAAAAAATACAATAAAAAACATGTGTAATTTTTTGTTTTTTGCCCCTCCTGTAAAGTAGCGTCTTGGCTTTTACGACAAGTGTTCCGCAAAGGGTCGATATAGTAATACATAAATACAATAATTACATATTTCAAATAAATATACATACTAATATAAAATACTAATATACACAAAATGTACACAAATAAATTAGATTGAAATACCCCTAGTCTTGTAACCCGTATGGTTACAAAAAAATGCCCTTAGGACCCTCACACTTGTATATACCTCTTTTCGACGTTATTTTTGTTAAAATTCCATAATTGGAGTATCTGTAAGTACGTCGTTAGCGAATATTGAGAATTACGCAGCGCATTTGCCGGGATTACGACTGGTGATAGTTAAGCAGGCGGCTTGATAAGTAGGTGTTCGTTAATTAGAGCAAAACGGCCGAAAGCAGTGCTCAGTAGTCGCCGCCCCCCGCCTGTAATTAATAGTGCTGAACACAGTGGCAGCTGCTGTACTATCTGTAGCTGCGGCTTAAGTAAAGCAGCGCGAATCAACTAAATTAATTATTCAGTATTCCACTCGACGACTAAACACCCGAATCATGAATATGTTAGGGGAAAGCACGTTCGCTTCATAGCGAAATTTAAACTATTTCTAGTTTGCAAACGGCGCAATAGGTCAATAGATAGGATTGAGAGGGTGCAAAAGAGATTCTTAAAATCATTGGACTTTCGGACAGGTAACATGTCTACGGATTATGCAGAGAGGGTGACTAAACACAAAGTACACTTTTTGTATGCAAGATGTGCCTTCTTGGACAATATCTTCCTGTATAAAATTTTAAGTAACCATATTAGTTCTGCACCCCTTTTGTAATCTATCGCGGACCACGGCAGCCTTTGCCTGGCTGTTCATCCAGGATCGGGTAGCCGATGGTCGTTTCAAGAGCAGTCGCCGTAAGGTTTGCGGACCTTACGGCGCTCTATAGAAAACAGTACTGCACCCAGACTGTTAGTTAGAGTGCACAATCGATTGGCTTACGCTGCACGGTGCGCAGACCGTTTAGGAGCGCCAGAAGGTTGACTCCTAAGGAAAACTAGCCCTAAGGCCAGAGTCCTGCGCGGGCTCGCACTTCATGCGTGGAGGCCGCCGGATGGGTATTGACCCGTGAGTGTGACCAACCCTGAACAGAATGGGTCTTCGTGGCCAACTCAGCAAGGGCCCATTAGCTCCCGTACGATACGGTATCAATATTAGATTCAGTAACCGCAATCGCTGATCGACCTGCAAGTGGATCGTTGTGCAGATGATTACGTCCAAGTCTAAACTCACTGAGCCACCCATACATAGAGTTGTAAGTCTTTTGCATCTCTCTAACCGATTAAGCCGCAGCAGAATTGTAAAAAATCATAGCGCGTAATTTTTTTCGAGTTAAATTCATTGTAATTCCGATACACAATTTTCAAAACGATGACACAATGAAAAACATATAAAAATCTCGCAAGTCCAAAAGTAATATATTTCCAGAGAGTTCAATTTTAAAATTTCGTAATTGGTTTTCTGTATCTTTCATTATGTGGCAAGTTCCAGAAACGTTCAATATGTTCACGTGATATTGGACAGTTTTTTTTGTAATTATTTAATTTGATTTTCCATATACTTTTACTACAGTAACAAAAAAATATATATTTTTAATCTTAAGTGGAGTCCAATAAATATAATCAAAAAACATCTTCTGTAAAGATTACTATGGGGTTGATTAAACAATCGAGAACTAAGAGAACGAAATTATGTTATTTTTGATATACCTTCCCTCCGCTGTTTACAATGTTGAAAGGTTCGGAATTTCCCTCATTTTTCATTCAATGGTTGCGCTCTTTTCGGAGTGAAAAAATACAATTTCCATCCGGTTAATTCAGCAACTAACAAAGAGTTTGCCGAACAATACTCACAGAGTTCGTATGTTACAGGTAATGAAATATTTTATTGCAGATATTTTACGGATTTTTACGCTTCCGTGGATAGTAAATAAACCAGCACTCCTAACGGATAAAAAGGTAAGGAAAAGTGATGTAAAATCGCTCTGCCTTTCAATAATCTTCCTATTTTATGTGTTCAATGGCCAGTATTCAGACGTGTGTCTACCTATCGCCGAGCTGCGTATTACAAATTTTACATACCCTATACATGAAACAGTTTTGTGCATAATTAGTACTAACCTGCGGAAGGTGGAATAACTCCGTTTGGCGAGTGAGTCGCGATGGTACACGGAAAGATACCATTCCAAGGAGATCAGAACAATCAATGTAACCTGCCAATAGTTTATGGAAAAATACCACGTCTGTGCATTTTCTTCTTGATTGTAAGGATTGAAGCACTTGAAAGGTAGCTGCTTCGTTGTAATTGGGAAAGCTTGGGCCGTACAGGTTCAACTTCTATTAAGAAGCCGCGTCTCAGGCCTCACGCCTGGTGTATGTTATCCTCCTGGGGGATTGCCTCCAGGTGCTACTGGACGACTTGCGCACCGTTCGGCGACGCAAATCGGTTGTGCACTTTGACTAATTGCAGAAGGAGTCTGGAGACTATGGAAATATACTGTCTCCTAAGCAGCGTAGGTGGATGTTGACCTGTTGTCATGCCACTCTTGAAACGACATATAGACCGCGTAAAATTGAAATTGAATTACTTATGTAATACAACAGGTAGAGTCCGCAAAAGTGAATTCGGTCCCGTAACCAATGCGTTGGACTCTGGCGGGCATTGATGGACGGTAGATTTATATCATCTCATAGTCTTCTACTGTCAACTGACGGGAGACAGAAAAATCACTATCTTCAAAACTTCCTGGGGTGACGGATATGCCCGTTATAATCAACATCTTCAAATGTTCATCAATTTATATTATGGTTGTCGTATCTCATATACAACGACAGAAATAATATTTAAATTCCGTTACGAAACTTTAAAGTGGCGGCGCTTGCGATGCAAATTCTAATTCGTAGTTCCACGGCGACCTGCGTTTGCAACTTGATTTTTAAACTGAATGAGATGAAATAGATTTGCGTCCCATATTATTAGAAACGGTCGCTAACAAGAAATAAGAAATAATAAAAATTTATTTTCAAAAACCTGATCTGGGTATAGAAATTACATATCAAATAAAATTGGCATTTCTACAAATAAAATTACATTTGAAATTATAAAAAAGTCTATAAAAAACTAATATTGAAAAAAAAACATATAAATTCATAAATAACAGACATAAAAACTAGAAAAATAAAAATAAACAGAAATAATGAGAAAACATATAGAATCAGCAATTCAATAACGAAAATATATGAAAACAAAAAAAAATAAAAAGCATCAAAAGAGTGCTACATAAACTACATTTAATAAGGATCGCTATCATTTAATATGTTAAGATCGATAGCATTTAATAAGTTTTAAATGATAGTTTGTATCAATCAACAATCTAGAAATAGAAAAATGCATCGACTCTCCAAAGAACAAAAAATAAAAAAACAACTCTGGGCCTCACTCTATCATATATGACAGAGACTTATTAAAAAACTGAAAAATACTGAAAATAGTTCAGAAATCTCCGTCTTCCATGCCAATATTCGTAGCTTACTGAACAAGAACCTGGAAATGCTTTTAGCAAAAATGGAGAAAAAACCAGATGTTCTTTGTTTAAGCGAAACCTGGCTAAATTCGGTCAATCATTCTATGGCACACATAAGTAATTGGTATGGCGGCCTTCCAATATAGAACAACGAGGGAACACGGTGGTACTGCGATATACGTGGGAAACAAGTATACAACGGAAATTTTGGACATCGCACGCTTCAACGATGAAAATAACTTTGAAGGCTCTGCAATAAAAATAAAAGAATTAAATCTTATTATAGCATGTGTTTATCGATCAAAAAGTCAAGCTAAAAATGTAGACATATTTTTAAGTATATTTAATATATTTTTTAAATCAATTTGTAATAATAAATATGTATGCGTTTGTGGCGATTACAACATATTTTTTTTTCTGCGATTACAACATAAATTTTAACTGCTCATCGACTTTATTTATGAAATGAATATTCAGATAATATAAGTCCTTGTCTAATTACCGGGAAAGTCCTGGTGTGGCACATACGATTAAAAAAAGTATAGTAACAAAAACTACTTTTTTATGAATTTGGCTGATATTTAAGACTTGAGATTCCTAGAATAAATTATCGGAAGGATAGCGATGGGCCTTTCAATAATGACTCTTAAAATAACTTGTTGAACCCTGTTGATAGGTCGAGCGTAAGAATATAGGCCTCGTCCCACGCAATATTTTCATAGGTCAAAGGGGGTTTTGGGCTAGCCCAAATTACAATAAATTGCTATTATAAATTTCCTCGACTTTTATAGGAAGCTTAAGAATATACAGTATTTCTTGTACTTTGGCTGTGGTACGGTTTACATTTTCTTTTCAATTGAAATTATATTTTATGGACATATCTAAATAGTGGTGTCGTCTGCAAGTTGGACAGTCTTGGCACAAGTTATGTTAGTTGCTAAATCGTTACAATAGAGTTTGAAGAGGGGAGGTCCTAATGTTGAACCCTGAGGCACACCGATGTTTACTATTTCACAACTCGATTGCTCAGCCTTTTCCTCAATTCCATCAATTATTTTAATCTCCACCACTTGCTGCCTGTTTTGTGGGTACGATTTGATGACTGAATTGGCCACTCCTCTAATTCCGTGATGGTTTAGCTTGTCTACCAGGGTATTGATGTTTATACAGTCGAATGCTTTGCTTAGATCGCAGAACTTTTATACACTGTTAGCTTAGATCGCAGAACTTTTTATACACTTTTTTTTTATAATTTGAAATGTAACTTCATTTGTAGAAATACAATTTTTTGTAATTTCGTAATGTTATTATATATATAATATTTTTTCGTAATGTAATTTCTATACCCAGATCGGGTTTATGAAAATAAAATTTTATTATTTCTTATTTCTTATTTCTTAAAAAATATACCATCCATGTACCATCGCGACTCACTCGCCAAACGGAGTTATTCCACCTTCCGCAGGTTAGTACTAATTATGCACAAAACTGTTTCATGTATAGGGTATGTGAAATTTGTAATACGCAGCTCGGCGATATTGACGTATGCAATACATCATCATTCGCTCTTAAGAAAGCAATTATTAATGACGGTATTGATTTATCATTGTAATCGCAATATATAATATATTATTATAAATAATATTTATTCAAGAATATCTTTAAATAATATGTATGACTATATTATGGAACGTGTATTTACATAAAATTTTATTTACTTATTATGACTCCTTTCTTCCCAGTTCCCACCTCTCCCTATGTGTGTTAATTCTTCAAAAAAATGATATTGATGTGTTTAAATTATGAATGTTTAAGTGGAAACATGTAATTAGCTATTTTTTTTTTATTAATAATTTTGTAACAAATTTATTGTAACAGCTGTATGTTACCTTAATAATAATAAAATAAAAAATAAAAATAAAATATTTCATTTGGTTAACAATTTCAATTTGTGCACTTTACGCTTGACTTTTATTTATTTTATTTTATAAAGTACGTGAATAAATATTGAGTATAATACGTGAATAAATATTGAGTATAATACGTGAATAAATATTGCGTGTGAAACTCCGTTATTTTTTCAATATTATTAATAAAGCGAACCCAAGGTTTATAAGGCACAGCGCCGTTGTCGATTTTATCGAATCACAGGGAAAAGATTTCCCTAAATATTCTGAAAGGATTACATTTAATTCATCGTCGTAAAGCAGGCGGCGAAATCCGCCGCAGTTTAAAACTAGAATATTCTTCTTTTTATATTCGAATATCAGGCGGTGACAGCTGCTACCTTTGGAATTCTTTCTGTGCTACGGTAAGTCAGGTAATAAGTAATACACATCTAATCATCCCGAAAACATTCCCAACTAACTTCAAGGCGTCCTTTCCTAAGGGAAAGCCCTCCTTTCTGCGCACGAGGCAAAGTAGTATAGACCCACGCCCAACGCTGAGTCTAGCTCGGTGCATCCTGGCCCGCGACGCACTCCCCTCGGCGTTCTCAGGATAGACGGCGTCCTGGTTCTGCGTACTGCTAATGTCCCGAACAGTCATTTCCTGGAGCGGCGATGGCGCCCACTTATTTCTAAGTAACAAACATAACATTTTCACCTTTTTCTCGGCATTCCAGAACACATTATTTAAGCTTTTCATCTGTATTATATTTTTTGGCATTTAAAAGGTTATTTGGGACACGTTACAGTTTTACAGTGTTATAGTATACAAAAAAAAGATATGGACTGTTTCAGCCAGGGGCTTTCTCCAGACTTTAGATGAACTCCAACCAATACAAGGTATAACTGTATTGCTCACCTAGTTGTTTCGCCTTATTTCTGGAATATTCCTTGGTCTGGACTGCTCTATGACGTCAATTAGGTCGTACCTTTGCTTCACTTCCCAGGTTGCCACACACCTTTCTCACCAAACTGTTCGTCGCGAAATGTTAACCCAGAAGTAAAAATGAAGCACAAGAAAACCTTTCCTCGACAAAACGTCGAATATGCGTTTTTCGTGCAAAATCTTATTCTACCAAACTTTTTTCTGCCGGAAGAACAGAGAGAGCTACCCTCGATATGTCCGATTCAACGCGTACGCGAATGACAGCTAACTTCATCGTATATGTAGCTACCGTAAATACGGGTGACAACGATTATCGTTTTCGTATTTCGCTTCTACACTGTTAATACAATGCATCATTAGAATGTATCCAAAATCTGGCTCAAACATGGACATACAACTCTTTTTAAATTCAAATTCAAATTCAAAATTCTTTATTTATCTATAATATTACATGTATTTTTAAAATTCAAAGCCATCCTAACTAGGCCTCGCCTGTACTAAGGTAGGCTTAATATAAAAAAAGGTGTAGTGGCTTTCGTAACTTGCTGTAATACATCTTTGTATATTATTATGTTACATTTGAGAAGTTAGATATGTCTCCAAAATAAAAAAAGCGTACTTAATAATATTAAATATAGGTATATACATATAAATATATTCATACATACATAAATAAATATATACTTTATGGATAAATATAAAATAATACTCTATATATATATATATATATATATATATATATATATATATATATATATATATATATATATATATATATATATATATATATATATATATATATATATATATATATATATATATATATATATATATATATATATATATACATATATCTCACAAATCGTGCTCTGTTTTAATATATATGTTATTAATGTCTCCGTTTCTTGTCGACCCATAGTCAAAAGTGACTTAGTTAGGTTTTTCTTTACGCCGTGACTATTCCTAGATTTCAGTCCTGCAGGAAAAACACTATTCATTTTGTCGAACAGTCGAGGAGCAATGTAAGAAAAGTGTTTTCGTGCAAAACTTGTTCTCTTTTTTTGGATTAAGTGCTGTCTGGTTGTTGTTACTCGTGTTCCTTTATGGTGTGTTGAATATAGATGATAATTCTCATGATTATAGTAGTAGAGTAGGACTACCTTAGCGCATATTTGACGAACGTCAAGGACTTTAGATTCATTGTACAAGCTCTCAGAAGAATACCGGAAGGGTTTTTTGTGTATTACTCTTAATTTTTACATGCAGAATCGTTAAAAATAATCATTAGTATAGAAAAAACATAGATCTATGCATATAAATATACTAGCATATCCAAAATGAGGCTAAATCACACAACTAACTAGACCTAGAAGGTCTGTATCTGGCTGTGCTGTATTATACTTTGTTTTTTGACCCGTTATCTGACGCATTTGATTTCAATTTTAAAGTGTTTATTACACAACTTAAACCTAAAAATAAAAGTGATAACAATAAAATTCTATGCAATTAAAACTAAACAAAAACAAATAATAAACTTTTCATTATATTCGATAGTTAATTGGGTTCTTCAGGTTGACTTAATTAGGTCTTCAATTTAAAGGGGCCGATACAATCACTTGACCCTATCAGATATTCTTTAAATATTATCACGCAATCGCGCGACACATTAGTTATAGTCTCTAGAAATATATTAATAATATTATTAAGGCAGTAGATAACATTATCGCATTTCATACGATGTAAATCTTAAGCATCTCTAGCGTGAACGCAAATAATTATCCGTCTTCAACACATAGATAAGATTCATCGCGAACACTCTTCCATTGTCTCTTCTTCTTTTTCTTACTTGGACCGCGTTAAAGAGCGGACGGCTTCAGGGCTCCTGGAGAGGACGGTCGGTCGGACGAATAGTTGGTTACAAAAATTCGTACAGAAATTCGTATACCTTGGCAATGGTTCCTAGAGTCTAAAACAATAATAATACGCCAATTTTAAAAGAATACCAGCATTATTGAAATAATGAAAAAATCGGTTGTGTTACCCCAAAACGTTCCTGTCAAGTAGCCACGAACTTAATTCATATGAATATTAATTTCATAAATCCTACCCCCCCCCCCAACCTAGAACCATCCTTTAACCCCTCCTGATCATCATCGGAGGGGGGGGGGAAGGGTTAAAGGGTGTTGATAAGCAAAAAAGCGATAAGCCCACAGATAGCTAGAACGACGACTGTCGCGTTACTGTTACACAAATGAAATGTGTATTTAACTACAAGCTCACGCACACATAGTGCTGCGCGCAAAGATGAGTTGAACTATCTGTACCGCCATAGCGACAGTTTATTTTCGCGTCGCAATATTACATATCCAGAGGACACCTTTTTGGACTTTATCTCATGTATATTAGCATAGTAACGTGCATTGCGTCTTAGAACTATTATTAATTATTATTCAATTATTTAATGTAGATGTCCGAACAAACATGGACGACCAAAGTTTCAGTGATAACAATGTAGATTAAGCTTGTATAAAACACCGGCAATTTATCATATTCATTCATTCTATTATCCTAAGTCGAGACGTTAATTACTATACCTCTGTACTATAATCAAGAAATTAGAAGTTGAAGATCTGAAGAGTTTCCACTATACCAATATCTAACATTTGGCGCAGTCGGTAGGATTTCTGCTGGAGCAGTAAGACGGGGACAAACGGGCCTGTCCAGGACAAACATCGCCAAGGACAGACACGGTACCTGAAGGGTTTTGAAACCTCCCTGCCGAACCAACATGAAAATCATTTACACCTTGTTGATATGGTAAGTGGCTAACTCTATGCTCTATCCTAAGAATATCCCGAACTTCAAAATATAACACTCCAATCCCTATTCCTCTACGCCCATCTTCAAATACTCATTTTCCCACGCACTTCCATATTTACTTTTCGCTTGCTAAACATTCTTTTACAATGACTAAAATCGAAGAAACCGAAACGGCTCAGACCACAAACATCGCACCGGAAATACTAACACTCAGCATAATATTACAGTTAATACCAGACTTTGACACATCCAATAATAGCCAAGTATATCGTTTTGTCAGGTCATGTGACTCCGCGTTCCGTTTAGCAAACCCGGCCCAACGAGAAATATTGTTAGTATACACCTTGAATAAAATCACGGGTACAAGCTCGTCTGACACACATGCCAAACAATACACAAACTGGGAAGATTTGAGGGATTTCCTAATTCAGAAATATTCGCAAACCAAAACACTGGGACACTTGAACCTAGAGCTGCAGTCAATGTTCCAAAACTCCACCGATTCCATAAATGAATATTTTATCAGAGTCGATTTATGTAGGAGCAAGATAATCGAAAAACTAACAACAGAAATAACAGATAGTACGATAAGCGGGCGCAGGGCTATGACGGAAGAAACAGCTTTAACCCTTCCAATCGCGAAGAAAAAATCAGCTGTCACTTACGCCCGCGACATTTTCGCTTGTAAATTCGGCGCAAGTAAATGAACTTGAGTAAAACGACTATAACTTGTAAACCACTAGACGGATCATAAAAAGAATAACTGTAAAATGATCGCATTGAAATTTTAAATATAAAACATTGTAAGATTATCTCGTAAAACAATTAAGATAATAATGAATAAATATTACAATGTTCACGAACTGAAAAAAAGTCGCCTATTCAAATAATTTCGATGTTTTTATCACAAAATACGTAAAATATGCCAAAACTGTAAATACAGTTATGTTCTTTATTAAATACTTTACCAAAACTTATATTTTGTTTTACTTATTTGCATACAAAAACATTTAGTTACTCAGCCAAGAAAAAATCGATGTATTCTCCGAATTTCCGATGTCTGATGTCAAATCAGAAATCAAGTTGAATTGAGCAAAATGTAGCCAATTTTGTGATTATATACGATGTAAATCAAATAATAGTTGTTTCATAAGCGAATTAAACGAATATTACGTCATAATTCGCGATTTTTCGTTATAATTCGGGACGAGAAACGAACATTCTTTGCAAAGCTAACGTCAGACTATTTTACGCGATAAAACGTGAAAAAAAGCAGATTTGCTGTCCCAAATTAGAAATTCTCTTTCGCAAATCTTCAATAGAATGCAAATCACTTACGGTTTTGAAGGAAATAGCACAATAATAACACGAAAATCACAAAATCACAGACACTTTCGGCGTTGGCGGCTCGGCGACTCGACCAGACCGCGGGTCGCGAGTACCGCGGGAGGCCGACGGCGCGAAACTGAATTATTAAAAATAATTTATTGCCTAACTGTCGTCGATTAGAGTTCGTCCGTTCGACTTTTACGATATCTGTTACTTTAAATATGCGGAAAGGATCGCAATTCGAGTAATAAATCGCATTTTACGCAGCGCGGAGCGCCCTAACCAAAATTGATTAGCTCAAATCTTAGCGTTTGTAAGCGTCTAACCAAAAATGGTTACCTCACATCGGAAGGGTTAAATGTCTTCATAAATGGATTAAAATCAGATATAGGAATCATGCTTCGTGTCAAGGAGTTTTCTAGCCTATCGGAGGCAGGACAGTTCGCAATACAGGAAGGCAAGATAAGAGACATGAATGCAGCCAGACAAAATTTATACAAAAATAGGGCAATTGAAGCCCCAACCAGGTCACCTTTTTCGAAAACTCGAGACACTCCTCAACCACTCAATTTTCGTCCGCCAACAACTTATCTAACAAAAATATGCAGGTACTGTAAACACCCCGGGCATATGATATCTGAGTGCCGAAAAAGAGCGTATAATAATAACAGATATAATAACTATAGGGACCAGACTCATATACAAAACAATTACGGCCAGAATAAACAAACCCCGATACATCCAGCTCGCGTCAATAATTTAAACTCCAAGGCGGCCGACGAAAGGAGCAGGACACTGAACGACGCAGAAATTAATTACTCAGTGATTGAACGCGAGCTACTCTCTATAGTATGGTCCGTAAAACATTTTCGACCATATTTGTACGGCAGAAAATTTAAAATAGTTACAGACCATAAACCTCTCACCTACCTGTTCTCAATGAAAGATCCAGGTAGTAAATTAGTGCGCTGGCGACTGAAACTGGAAGAGTTTCACTATGAGGTAATACACAAAGCCGGTAAATATAATACTAACGCTGACGCTTTATCACGACCTCCACAAATATCCACTTATAACACCGCAGGAGGAAGCAACGACACCCCACGGGAAAAACCAGACGATTATCTACAAATAAACTACGAAGCTTTCTCCGTAAAAACCAACCATGACATAAATATTCCTAACTTCAAATTATCTCCAAGTCAGCTAATGAACACAACCCACAAAAATATACTTATTCCTGTGTCATGCCAAATCTCGAATCAAAATAAACTATTCAAAACGGTGATAGATAACGCACGTGAACAAACACCGGATATGCAAATACAAATAGACTCCTATTTAAGAAAACACAAAAACATATACGACACAGATATTTTAATCTCTCCAGAGGGACAAAACCTATTTATGACCTGCACTAGGATAAATTACTTCGACCCATGGGACATAGAAAACTATTTCAAGTCGCTATTATCATGTTTGCAACGACACGATATAAAAACACTTCACATACCTGACCTCAAAAGCGACCGTACCTGCTTGATGCGAGGTAACGAACAATCCAATGTAACAGCATACCTGGGGGACGCATACAACTGTATGATAACAATATGCGAAGATAAGGTAGTACATCCAAACCCGGAGGAACGGCCCGATATCCTAAAAACCTATCACGACAAACCATTGGCGGGCCATCGCGGAATAAATGAAACGACTAGGAAAATTCGAGAGGTCTATTTTTGGAAGAACATGGCTGACGATATCAAAAACTATATCGAAAATTGCCTGACATGCCAACGCAACAAAACGCAACGAAAAACTTTTCAGGCACCTATGGTTATAACATCACAAGCCACTGAACCATTCGAGCGAGTGTCAATGGACCTCGTATCGTACTCTGAAATCAGCAATAATAAATACATCCTCACCTTGCAAGATGAACTAACAAGGTACGTACAAGCTTATCCGATTCCCGATAAGGAAGCGCTAACAGTTGCAAGGCAACTGCTGTATTTTAGCCAGCATTTCGGGATCCCCAAACGTTTCCACTCCGATCAAGGTGCGGAATTCCTGAACAACACCATAAAACAACTGATGAAATTCTTTAATTCAAATCAAACATTCAATACTGCCTACCATCCACAAAGTAATGGTGCCTTAGAAAGATTCCACGCATCACTGCGCGATCACATTTGAATGTACCATAGCCGTAGATTGAGAAACTGGGACCAGATAGTGCCTTTTGCGATAATGTGTCACAATACGTCCGTTAATGCATCTACCGGGTATACCCCATACGAGTTACTTTTTGGTTACAAACCTCGCCCCTTTTTCCAATTAAAACCTATCTCCGAATACACTGCCTGCGAATATGTTAAGGACCTGGGAGAAAGACTGAAAATCGCCCGGGAAACAGCCGCACGCAACGTTAAAGCCATGAAGGAAAGGGCAAAAGAAAAAAATGACAATAAGATAAAGAACATCGCAGAGTACCATAAGGCGACAAAGTCATGTTACGCACCCCTAATCCAAACAATCTAGAGCCAAAGTGGGAAGGCCCTTATGAAATCATCCGAGCAGGTTTTAATGAGAATTATATCATCAGGAAGTCCGGGAGAAACAACCTAGTTCATGCTAATCGACTTCGACTGTTCACATTACCAAACTAAAGTTTTAGTAAAATTCTATTATTTTTCTCGACTCTAATGTTTTAAAGGTCAATATAAACAAATCATTATTAAACTAAAATATGTCAGTAAGTCATATGTGCTCGTTTACGATAACCACTCATTCTACGTTACGTCTTATCAGTTACTCTATTATTGAATCAATATCACATAGTATTACTCACTTGCTGTTTAGGTTAAGATGAACAATCCTCTTTTGTATACACGCTTTACGTGAACAACGATATCAACGAAAATATCGACAGACTAAACATATATTTGAACTCCACAACGAAACTTATTTTCGATATAAAGATAAATGAAGAAGTATCCTCCATCTCACTGCAGCTCCTTGAATGGGTAGTCAGTCTGGAGAACGACATTAATGACTGCCTTACCAGTATACTTTTGCGAAATCTAATACAGTACATCCCTCAGTTATAACATTAAAGAAATTATATCAAGAACTACTAAAATCAAACCACCTTAGGACCGGTAAAAGACTAGTCGTGCCAGTCACTCTCAATAACATACATGCTTTACTAGAATTATCAGCAATGACCGCTTATGTCTACGCTAGCAAGTTGATATATACGTTAGAATTTCCCCTCATCCAAAATGACAAATTCACACTATATCACTTATACTCCATACCTATCCAACACCTGAACTCATCCTATTTTACCACCATAATGCCAGAGCATATGTACGTAGCCACGAATCCAAATGGACAGCAATATATTTCGATAAACTCACTGGAGAATTGCAAAACTTTTGCACGCAAAAAAGGAGGTTGCAATGGCCTAATTGTCTACGACTCTGCGGCGCGGCCTTTATGCGAAATTCAAATACTGTACAACAGCTCCGTATCAATTCCAAAGACATGCACTACAAGCACCTTCCCAGCCGTGATTAACACCTTTCAGCCATTAACAAGCAATAAATGGCTGTACATACTAAGCAATGAAATACAGGGCATTTTACAATGTGTTGATAGCGTCTCACACCACAATTTCCAGGGAGCTGGAATAATAACTTTACCCCCTGATTGTAAACTCCATACTGGATACAGTACGCTTTCGGCGTTCCGAACAAGCGAAGAGAACGTGACATACCCCATCATCACCCCCGACATCAGAACAGAAGACGATTTCGAAAACGTGAAGAATATAGATGTTCCACGTTTAACCCCCCTTCCGATCAACGATTTGCCATTGGATTCACTAAGCAAAATCAGACACCACATTGACGAATTCCATAAAGAACTAGAAGAATCTAAATCAAAATCATTTATGCAACGATACCAGTCAACATTTTCATGGACTCATCTAGGCATAGGGTTAACTATATTATCATATATACTATGCAAATGCTGCAAAATCAACCCTATGAAGATTTTAAGACACCGGCACAGATCACCAGAACACCAAAGCAGACGCATACAAATCTTTAATAATTGTTGCGACCCTTATACTAGCAGACAGGAGACACAAACAGCTATACCGATGCCAGACAGAGAGCGACCGACACACGAACACATTTCGGAGGATGAAGACGAAGAAATAACGGCACTAACCACTCGAAGATCAAGCACTAATCTTTATTCTAAGGGGAAAGGTGTTACATATCAAGAGGACACCTTTTTGGACTTTATCTCATGTATATTAGCATTGTAACGTGCATTGCGTCATAGAACTATTATTAATTATTCAATTATTTAATGTAGATGTCCGAACAAACATGGACGATTAAAGTTTCAGTGATAACAATGTAGATTAAGCTTGTATAAAACACCGGCAATATATCATATTCATTCATTCTATTATCCTAAGTCGAGACGTTAATTACTATACCTCTGTACTATAATCAAGAAATAAAAGAAGTTGAAGATCTGAAGAGTTTTCACTATACCAATATCCAACAGCAAGACTATAAATAGTAGTACATTTTCGTCATGTCCAATTGACGGCTAAAGACCGCTCTTGGACGTGTCAAAATAATTGGGTTAGGTAGTAAGTTTCTTTACTACTCTTTACTGAACATACATAGGTAGTCAAGAATTAACTACTAGATTGTCAAACTATAAATATAAATAAATAAAATAGAAGCCTAATATTTGAAGTAGTTAGTAATTCGAAAAGATACGTAGTAAAATTATTCATCGTAATATTCAAATTGTCAGTAAAATGTTAAATAATCAAACCGCACAGCACGTAACATCCGATTCGGGACATTTATGTCGGCCGCCTAAAGCACGTAACATCCGATACCGGACAAAGCGCTCGCCGCTGCGAAAAATGCAATTTACGATTCGAAACGTCGTCGGCTTCTGCTTTCTGACGGCGCAACGATATGGCCAAAATATCTTTAATTCAAGATTTCTGTGTGGCAATATCGAATGGTGATTTAAAAAGTGAGCATAGACGTCAAACGCCTAGTCTCCCGTCGGCATTCGCACGGCCGCGTACGGCTCCGCGGAATTGGTGATAAAAAGTGTGTGTGTGCAGTTTTTGATTGTTATTTACCGGAGAACAGTGAGTAATTTGCATCTTAAGTAGTTTCGGAATGAGGATTAGTCATTTCAGATAGTCCATTTGCTGTTTTTCACGAATTTTTAAAGAAAACACTTCGGCGACAACAAACGGCTCGCGAAAAAATGGTTGTTATTATTTTGTAATGTTTATGAAATATCCCGATATATTGCGAAATATGACGTAATGTCGCTTTAATTTACTAACAAAATAAGTATTGCTTCATTTACATCCTAAGTTATCACATAATTAGGCGTATTTTGAAAATTATATCTTGTTTTGTAAAATGAATCGCGCAAAGAAACTTGTTTTGATAATTACTATGAGAGAATAAAGTGCGATTTTCCATAGTTTTTCGATGAAATGTGACTCTTTGGAGTATAGTAATTAGTTATTAGACATATAATAAGTCTATGATAAGACAATATAATTGAAAAAATCTAACGAATTTTATATTATGAGCATTCAAAATTTATTATTAAGTTCGGACGCGGAAACTCTCAAACCTTTTCTATAATATCAGACAATTTTTCTATAATATCAGACAAAGCTCAAAGTTCTGGTGTGATTTCTAAGAAGTGTGATGTAGTAATAAAGTTATTTTGAAAGACTTTCATATACAAAAATACCATAAGTAGTCACAAATTAAAAATTAAAATTTTTTTTTTTTACGAGAATACATAAAAATTTTCTTGGCTGAATAAATAAATATTTTTGTATGCAAATAAGTAAAAAAAATTATCCTTTTGGTAAAGCATTTAATAAAGAACATAACTGTGTTTACAATTTTTGCATATTTTACGTATTTTGTGACAAAAAAATCGAAATGATTTTATAGGCGAGTTTTTACAGTTTGCCAATTTTGTAATGTTTATTCATTATTATCTTAATTGTTTTACGAGATAAGGTTATAATGTTTTATATGTCAAATTTCAATGCAATCATTTTTCTCTTTATCTTTTTTAAATCCGTTTAGTGGTTTATAAGTTATGATCGTTTTTCTCAAGGCCGTTGACTCGCGTCGATTTTTTGCCCGAATATGTCGCGCGCAAAAGTGATAGGTGAGTTTTTACTTCGCGACAGGAGGGGTTAAATCTACGTTATGCATTTTAAACTAAAAGTACAGATATAAGACCATATAAAATAATCAGACAATAAGGCTCTATTTTTTTAAGTTTTTTAAATGGGCACAATATTTGAAAAATCATGGCCCTCAAATTCGGCCAGATTATAGAAAGGGTGGTCTATCAGCATCTCCTTGATGTTTTTATTTTTGAATGTCCTCCAGCTGTTTAAATTTTGTAGGGAGTAGATTATAGAATTTAATGCTAAGGTACAAGTAGCTTTTCTGTACTTTTGCCAGTCGTATTCAATAATAATTAATAGAATGTAAGACCTAGTTACCTTTTGTATCCTCTTGCTGCAATTTTCGCCTTAGTTCTTTTTTCGGCAGTCGGACGATTTCCTATTGCAATTGCTTGTTTTGTTTAGCGCAGCATTGCAGATTCTCTTTCTGACACATCGTGTTAAAAAACGACTATCCCTGAAGAGTAAATGACTATCGATCGTCACACTTTTCTGCTATATATGCTGTTTAGCCTAAGAGTTTTATTTTAACCTGTCGCAAAATTAATGAAGGAAATATATAAGTTGCGCTAAACAATAAATCATATAGTTTGATAATTTTCATGCTAATACTCTCAAAGTTGTTGCGTATGGCTATTGTGACGTCATTCAAGATGGTTTAATTCTTATATATTTTATTTCCTCATTAATTTATGCGATATTTAATCTGGGCTCAGACAAATGTATACCAACATTTAAACGGTATAAATTACGGCTAACTGTTACATATAACGATACCATTATTGAATGTGCGGATATCAATCTCCATAAGAAATACGCCAACCACCATATCTATATCCACTCGAATAGCAAGGCAGCTCTTATGGCACTAGCCTCGAATACCATTAATTCAAAGCTAGTGCAAAACTGCATATCACTACTGAATTCCCTGGGCGAAAAGAACAGGGTAATTCTAAGATGGGTTCCCGGCCATGCAGGATTCGAGGGAAATGAAAAAGCTGTCGAACTTGCTAAGACGGGAGCAAAGGGAACTTGCTGTGCCAAAACCCAAAAGCCTTGCAAACCTAATGCTCAAACAAATATGTTTAGAACAATCCGTCAATCACTGGAACAACACGCCAGGGTTGAAATATTCCAAAGCGCAAATTAAGGCTTACGACCGTAAGACGGCCCGTGAGGCCTTATTGCTAAATAGGAATAATATACGCATACTGGTGAGGGCGCTCACGGGGCATTGTGGCCTTATCAAACAGATGTTCAACCTCAAGCTCTGAGATACAAAAATGTGCAGGTTCTGCCAAGGGGCAGAGCAAACTCTCCAGCACTTCAAGTGCGAGTGTGTTCCGCTGGAAGTAAAAGATACACCCACTTGGGTGGTCATTACCTCCAGCCTGAGGAGGTAAAACAATCTGGCGCCAAAAGGCTGTTGCGGTTCAGCGGGTTAAATGACACGAGGCTTAGCGCAGAACTGTAGGTGGCGAACACAATAGATCAGCAATGGTCGCAGTGTTACAAGGCTCATAAAGACCTCAGAAAAGCCCCACTCACGAAATAATAAAATAACATATAACTTGTAACATTTGAATGTGTATATGGCAAATACACAAAATAAAATTGTAATATAAATGGACTATTCGGATATTGATAATTGATATATTCGGATATTCTTATTTTCTTTCCGTTAAATTTCGGCTCCGATATAGCGCGTTCTTAGATCCTGATTTAGGCACGAATAAAAAACGGAATCCGGACCATTTTCATGTTTATCATGAGTCAGAGCACTGTAGGGAGCAGATCTGACGGTCTCACCGGAAGCTCGGATGGCGTCGGCGGGGATCGTTAGTCCGCGTATCTCCTTCCGCTGCGACGTCTCCTTTTGTTTTTCGCGCCATTTCGCGCGCGCAGTGCCTGCAGCGCCTGCCGCAAAATAAACATGGCCGATCGACGGCTCGCACCGGGCAAATAGCGCCGAGCGCCCAAACAACCCCAACCGCGTAAAGCAGTTGAAATATCTTTTATGGAGGGCTTAGGAAATGCTATATAAAACGGAAAAAAATATGACCATGGCTGTGTCGTTTAAAATATTAGCTTACTTTTTAGCCTAGCGACTACGTCACAGTTCATAAATTCATATGCTTCGCCAAAAGCCAGATTTAAATAGACGCCCTTGGTATTGCCATCAAAGCGCAGTGTTAAATGGAGTCAGATGACAGAAAAGCCATATCGCTTCCTACGAACGATCGTCATAGTAATTTTCAGCTGGGAGTTAATGGGCCCTTGCTGAGTTGGCCACGAAGACCCATTCTGTTCAGGGTTGGTCACACTCACGGGTCAACACCTATCCGACGGCCTCCACGCATGAAGTGCGAGCCTGGGTAGGACTCTGACCTTATGGTTAGTTTCCCCTGGGAATCAACCTTCTGGCGCTCCTGGACGGTCTGCACACCGTGCGGCGTAAGCCAATCGACTGTCCACTCTGACTAACAGTCGGGGGAGTCTGAAAGCAGTACTGTTTCCTATAGAGCGGGGGTGGTTGTGGACCATACGGCGACTGGTCTTGAAACGACCATCGGCTATCCGATCCTGGGTGAACAGCCTGGCAAAGGACGCTGTGGTCCGCGATAGATTCGGTTAACACCGTTTCACCGCTTCGTAAGGGAGAGGACCGCGCAAGCGACCTTAAACTCGTAACCAATCGAGAGACTGGAGTAATCTGCTCACAATTGGAAGTAAGGGCGTGAGTGTAGGTCCACCGGGTAAGACTCCTGGCTATCTCGTGGTTAAGGCGTTAGCCTCTTACGGGCTTGTGGCGTAGCTAGATGGTGGACTGTTTTGTCCTCAAGTCTTCTGCGCTCACTCCAGGGAGATAGAACGACTAATCGTTAAAACGTTAAAACTTCCTGAGGTGACAGGCTCGCCCGCTGTAGTCGACAACCCTAGTTGTAATTTTCAGCTAAAAGACCCTTTTGCAGTTTGGCCAATAAGACCCAGTTGTATAGGGTCGGTTAAACGCACGGGTCAACACTTATCCGGCGGCTGCCACGCAGAAGTGCGAGCCCGGGTACGACTCTGCTCTGCGAGCCAGTCTCCCTTAAGACTCAACCTTCGGGCGCTCCTGGGCGGTTTGCGCACCGTGCGGCGTCAGCCAATCGATTTTGCAATCTGACTAACAGCCGGGGGTGTCCGGAAACAGTAATGCTTCCTATAGAGCGGGGGTAGTGTTTGACCTTACTGCAACTACTCTTGAAATGACTTGGCAACCCGTTCCCGAAGATCCGGGCAAAGGATGAAGATCCGGGCAAAGGATGCCGTGGTCCGCGATAGTTTCGTTATGTACACCGTATCACTGCTACGTAAGAGAGAAAACCCCGCCAGAGACCTCGATCCTATAACCAGTCGGAGGTATTCTAATGGTTAATTCCAGATGGATATATATATATTTTTAATTTATTTATTCAAAACAAAAATTTACAATGTTGGCATAAATAATACAGTATAGAAAAGAGCAAATACTTAATCATTGTTTGCGAAGCAAAGAAAGTACAAATTTGATGGATTTTATCAGCTCCACTACAGTACATTCTGTTTTGGAGTGACACCAGTGTTATGTTTGTTATAGTAAGTATACTTTTTTATAAATTTTCGCTTAAAATGATGACAATTTTTAGCAACATAATTAAGAAAATTTGAAGAAAAAGATATAGAATGTTAGTTAGTAAAGCGGTAATAATAAAAGCATAAAAGGATAATTACCTACATAGGCATTATAATAAATAGATATCCTACCAAACTTGTAGTCTGGGAGCGAGGCTGTCCTCTGGTTTTTCGGTGGTAGTAAAATCCAAGTAAATGGTATAAATTGCTCATAAAATATTTGTATTTTTCAAGTATGTTAGTATAAATAAATGAAATAAAATGATATAAAATGAAACGATAACTTTAGAGAATCGGCCATCTGGTTGGATGGTCTCGTTTGGCCCATGCATGGCGCTGCGGCCGTTGGCTGAAAGCGACGTAAATCGCTTTATCGAGGGAAAATCCGGTTATGAAACTAGCAAATATGGCCGCAACAAAGGAGGAAAAACGCTTTTCTTACGTTCTCGTAGAGGAGGCATCCGCCCGAGCAACATTTTCCACCGAAGACTTGCCGGGATCGGGGATGTACTTCAAAGAAATAGGTCGATGAATTAAGAAAATTAACAATACCGAAACGTATACGGTGAGTCGGCGAACAAAACGATCTAAAAGCGTTGAACTCAAATTTTACAGGAGAGGCAAGAAACTAAATAGCATACTTTCATTTGTTTATTTGTATGTTTTGCTTTTTAGTTAATACCTTGGCTGATTTTTATTTATTTATTAATATTTCACACACATTTATAATACTAGATTAATAAGATTAAAATCTACCTTGCTGGAGTAATGCCCGTACTAAGGTAGAATTTTATGTATTCTTTTTTCCTTCTTTTTAGTTAGTAAGTGTAACATAATGTAGCATTGCTTTACGTGGTAGCTCTATATTTACACAAATTTTACATATACTTATAATTTAGTAACATAATATACATAATAATATTGAATAATCATATATACACATACACATATATACATATACAACTACACATATACATACACATATATACATATATACAATTAGACATATAATTTATACATATACATAAAAGTAGTAATTTTATGTAGTTTGGTATTCTTATACAGCACTATAATTAACTAATTTCTCCGTTTCGTTCCTTCCTAGCTCAATCAACCATTCTGTCATAATTTTTCTTCCTCGTATGGTATATAACTTCACTTTTAATTCCGAATGTATTCTATTGTGTAGTCGGACAGCTAGAAAAGAAAAATGTCGTTGGGCGAATTTAGTTTTCTTAAGGGGAACATCATGTTGCATGGCTGTAACTGCGCGTGTTCTGATAGTGTGAGATTTAATCATATGCAGCTCTGTGTGGGTGTAATATAATATTGTTGATACTTTCACATATAATTGGCGTATGTCTAGTACTCGGAACTCTTTAAATAAGTGGTCGCTGGAGATTTTTATAAGGTCTAGCATTCGCAAGTAATTTTTCATGGTAAGAATGGGACATAATAAAAAAAAACAAATTGTCTTTTTGATTGAAACCGGAATATTTAGATCATTTTTATCGCAAATGTATACATAAATTATACCGTTTTGATTGCTACTAGTGTTATAAAAACAGGAAATTAAAAATTAAAACAATTACGCTATTTAATTTTTGTCTACACCGATGATCCTAATATATTAAATCTCTAATTTATGAAAATGTCAATATATCCTAAAATAATGAATATTATTTAGGAATGTATTATGAATAAGTCTTCTTAGAACCCGCGTCTAGTGCCGCAAACGTATCAGATGACATTTTTTTTTCACCATTTACACTAAACCAATTTGCACAGTAACTCACTTTACCGAAGCAATGCTCAAATATGAATATTGCCATATGTAAATTAGAGATACAACAACAAAAACAAGGAAAGTTCCGAAAAAAATATATTTAGACCGTTTTGAAAGAAAACAATTTTACGGGCTATGATTTCGTAGATCATTTTAAAAGATTTTTTTTTAAATTTCTAATAATCAACCATTTTCAACTAGCGATAGATCATTTTGAACGAAATTGGTGATTTCTGCCACATTTTTCTAAGGTTTCTGAATGTTTTTGGTAGTAAACAGTTTTACCAATCGATAGAACGGCCCAAGGCGTACCGATTAAAAAAAACATGTTTGGGTCCAAAACCGATTTAGATCGTTTTGTTCGCCGACTCCTCATATAACTTAACTTCTAACTTACCTCTAATGAGCCTTGTTGGGGGGGGGGGGGGCTAATAGGCCCTGATGCAGTTTGGATAGGGTCGTCCAGTTGTGTAGGGTCGCTCAAACCTACCCGGAGGCCATGGTAGGACGCTAGCCTGCGGGTCTTCCCTACGAATCAACCGTCCAGGAGCGCCCAAAGGTTGATTCCCAAGGGCAACTAGCTCGCAGGCCAGAGTCCTTCCGGTGCGTTTGGCCGACCCTAAACATGGGTCTACATCAGGGCCCATCTGCCTGTTCTCCTGGAACTACAGACAGACGTTGCTAAAGGGAGTCAGAACAAGGAGCGCCCCGCGTTGATTGGGTGAAGTACGTCAAGCTGATAGAGTAGGTAATCATTACCCACAAGACGCCGGACCGGGATATAGAGAACAGGGCGTCTATCCTTCAATAGGTCATCAAGACCGCGCTGGAAGTTAGCTTATCGACGATAAAAGCGAAAGGTAGGTTCCCACCTTCCGCAATACCTGCTGGACAAACTGCAAGAGACGCGATGCTTGCATCGCTTCTGGGCGGAAAATCTGTGTCATGAGCTGAGCACCGCCTAAACAAAGCAAACGCTAGAGTGCAAGAGGAGCTGCAGAAGGTAAGTCGAGCCGTTAGAGCTCGCTGAGCCGTGAGAGCAATTCCTCGACTCGATCGGCGACAATATGCTATCCATATGAAGGCTGACTTGCTAAGTAAGTACGGCTGTACCAGCGCCGTCGAGTTGAGAACCTTCGCTAGGTCGCCGAGGACAGGGTGACACTTTTCGTGGACCACCTAGAGAATACTTTCGTTTCGCACCAGGTCAAAGACCCCGAATCATTTCTCTGCGGAGGAGAAATCCCCGCAGGATCTCGGCCGAGAAATTTCGTCGATAACTCAATCTGAAGAAGAAACCCGACCCCGACGGCATCGGCAGCGGCGCTCTACGGAAACTACCGCGTCGCCAGCTTCCGGCCGTCGCTGGACTGATCAACTCCTGCATCAGACTTGGTCACTTTCCAGAGAAGTGGAAGACGGCTAAGGTAAATATGGTTAGAGATACGGAATTTTCGCAAGTAAAAAACTGAAATTTCACATAAAAAGAATGGTAAATTTCGAAATTTCACTAGAATTCGCATATAAATAATAAACTCTTTATTTGCACTTAATGAGTATACAAAAAGGCGAGCTTATTGCCACATGGCAATGTCTTACAACTCACCTTAACATAGTGGTACATGCGCGCATTGTGAAAATAAAGAATATTACATAGCATAAAGACAAGTGGAAGAATTTAAAACTAATAATGCCCGAGGAGAGGAAATTGGGAGAGGAAGAGGAGAGAAAGGGAAGAACTGGTTACGTCTTAGAAAGGTAGTAATCATTAAGGTGAGTCTTAAACGATGGTAAAGAAGGCGAGTTTCGTATATTTGCTGGGAGATCGTTCCAGAGTCTTGCACCATGGACACAGAAAGAATAGGAATAGAAATCACTATTATGACTCGGAATTTTTAATAAACTGTCAGAGGCTGACCGAAGTACGAGACCGTGGGAACTTGGTGGTTCAAAAAGCTCGTGAAGATAGGATGGTGTTAATTGGGAGAGTACACGATATAGGAGAGCAAGTATATGAACATTTCTTCTTTGGCGTACTGGCAACCACTTTAACTGTGCCCTATAGTCGGACACGTGATTATACTTACGTAAACCGAAGATGAATCGTATGCATACATTTTGCAAACGTTCAAGTTTGTTGAGCAGTTCCTCTGATAAATCGAGATAAGCCACATCTGCATAGTCAAGGAAAGGTAAGAGGAGAGACTGTGCAAGAGATTTTTTTGTGTCCATAGGGAGAAATCTTCTGAGTGTTTGCAGAGGGTGAAAACTTTTTACGACTTACCTCGTCCACGTGTGGTTGCCAGGACAAATGTTCATGGATAATTAGAAAAAGATCTTTCACTTTTTGGGACAATGGTATGGTAATATCGTTCAGTTTTAAAAGCGGAAGGGATGTTACATTTACTCTGGAGAGCAATATATTACATAACTAAAATAAAACAGCATTTGTTTATTAAAATCTAGCATTGTTGTAATTTCAAAATTTGACTGTTTTAGAGACGTTTTTCTGTCCGTAACGTCATTATTATAAGTACTAAAGAAGCTTTCTACATCTACGCTGTTAGTTTAACTTCAAATGTTCTGTAACGCTGCTTCAGCAAAGGTTGAAACATTACATTACATTTACGTCGTGTCCAATTGGTGGCTAAAAACCGCTCTTGGACGTGTCAAAATATTTCTGTTTTAAGTAGTAAGTGTCATTACTACTTTAATCTTTACGTTACATACATATATTAATTTTTAAAAAAATATACAGTATCTAAGAAGCTTTGGAATCTACTAAAAGTTATTCGTCGTAGAATCGTATTACAAAACAAATTAAAGAATAGTCAATGGCTACCTACTAAATACACAATAATTAAAATAGTCAGTTAAAAAGTTGACTAATCAAAGCAGAAGCCTAAAAATTGAAATAGTCAATAAATCAAATGTATACGTACTAAAAACTGTACATAGTAACATCCAAAGTAGTAAGTAAATTGTTAAATAATCAAACTAAAGCTAAATCTTAAATTTAAATACTAGAAGTACATATATAATTATCATTCAAATTGGTACAATATTTGCAAAGTCATGGCCCTCGAATTCGGCCAGATTATAGAAAGGGTGGCCTATCAGCATCTCCTTAATGTTTTTTTTTAATTGTTTGTCCTCCAGTTGTTTGATAGTGGTAGGGAGTAAATTGTAGAATTTAATGCTAAGGTATAAGTAGCTCTTCTGTACTTTTGCCAGTCTTGTTCGGGGGGGGGGGGGGGGAAAGCAGCATTTAGTAGCCAAAGCATCAATCCTGTTTATTGATTGAATCATTAGGCGTTGAAAGTGTCATCAATGAACTTATTTTGAATAAGCGCTCTGAAGAAAGGATTTTGAGAAAAAAATATACACTCACCGCCTACATTGTAGAAGTAATTACGCTTGAAGTTATCGAAATCAGTTTAAAGCCTTAATGTTCAAAGCAATGAGCAACTTTTTTGAGCCAAAATATTAAATTGGTTCCTTATCGAGGGATTCAATTAGAAACTTTGTTAAATTAATGCTAATATTTAAAAAAACATCATGAAATAAAATTTCTTCAGATATGATTGTTCCCGTGTATCATGTCACCTTAACCAATAAATGATATCCAGGATATAGGAATCACGAGTAAATGAGGGTACATATGGATTCAAGATTTTAATTGTCAATCTCATTTGATTGACATTTTAATTGTCAATTTCAAAATTGCATTTCCTATTATCGTCTTGTTCTATTGTCATTGTGATCGATTCCCATGTTTACGTTTTCCAATAAATAAACCTAGCCTGCGGGTGTGACCTTTCCCGAATCCATCAACGGCGATAAAGTTCGACTCCCTCGCCTTGCAGACCCGCCTCATTGTACGGGTTCGTGTAATAAAATTCTTGCAACAGGTAATAATAACAACGAACGACGGTAGTAAAGAGACGAAAGGGATTTCGACGGTAGATTTAAGTACGACTTTATTTTCCAATGTAGTTTTATTTCATTTCACTTGATTTATTTATCCAAACTACCACAAATATTTATTTATCCAAACTATTAAAATGTCTTTTTTTATAGGAAATTCACAATAAAAGCTTAACCCTTGTCAGGCTGTATAAGTTTACAACGCTAAAAGGCGGCATAGGTACAATTGTACCCTTATATATTTTGTATGAAATTTCTCACTCTAGGCAAAATGTTTAAACGATAAATAACTAATATTTAAAACCTACACAATCTTTAGGACGTTTAAGTCATGTTTTCTGATATTTATAAAAGAATACCTGTATTCTGATATATAGTATAGTATTTCTGATATTTATGCATAAGTGAATATGGTAATACAGGACGACGTGCCTCCAGGTAGTAAATGATCGATATATTCCTATTCAAACAAAAATGTATAAAATAAGAAGCATATTTCATAAGAATTTGGTTTCGAACGAACCTACCTGCATAATTATTTCTCAGTATTCTCAGGTAATAAGCC
This sequence comes from Micropterix aruncella, assembly GCA_944548615.1. NCBI lineage: Eukaryota > Metazoa > Arthropoda > Insecta > Lepidoptera > Micropterigidae > Micropterix > Micropterix aruncella. The sequence continues at coordinate 1,153,792 of OX155970.1, forward strand.
ATACAATTCACCTTTACATCGATCTTTGCTAGCAGGTATAAAATAATACGCATTTAGTTTCGACCGCGCTTTTGAACAGTCAATTACTGAAAATTCATCAAGATCTCGCAACATCCTAAGACAAAAAGGTGGGCCTACAGCAGCGATGCACAGACCGCGGCCCGCCGACACTTTGTGGGCGGCCCCGTCCTCGAAATTATTTGAAAAATATTTTTTCAATATACTTAGGTAGAAAACTGTGCACGCTCGCCGAGCGCCTCACCGCTACGACGTCTCGTTCGCACTTCGCAAACATTTTCAATAATGAATAATGCTAATAAATGTAAAAACCGAAATCGTCCTAACAACGAAAATCTTGAAGGCATTTTGCGCTTAGCCACTACTAAAGTGACCCCTAACATACAAAAAATTGTGTCTTCTACACAATGTCATGTATCTAACTAAGAATAAAATTTATTCTTAGTTAGATATATAGAATATTCTTAGTTAGATAATAGAATAGAATACATGTTATTCCTAGTATATTATACTGTAATATGGATAACAATGATACGTATTTGTAATCTAAAATTTTCCATTCTTTAACTATTGTATTGGCACTGATATATTTTATATTATTATTATGACATTGATACACGAGAGGTTAAATGATCCAAATTTTCAAAGAAGCAGAAAATAAATAATTTTTCGAAGACTATAACCATAACATTGTTTCATAGGCCCTCCGTTAGTTGGAAGAAGGTGATGCGGCCCTCAAGTAGAAAAAGTCTGTGCATCGCTGGCCTACAGCAATCAGCCAGATGTATACAGCCAAACAGATATACAAATCAATTATGACGCCAGAGATATGTGACATTATATTACGTGAATCAAATCGAAAGGCCAGAAGAGTTTGTGAGGCTTACAACAATCGAGTAGATATGTTTCCTGATTCTTCTATACGGCCACTCCAAAAAACATTCGAGCCGATCACTGAAATTGAACTCGATGCATTTTTGGGTATACTGATTGCTGCTGGTGTGCACAGAAACAACAAATAGAATCTGGAAGACATGTGGAATGTTGATGCACTGCCTTTTATAAGTGCAGCCATGTCTCGTGACCGATTCTAAACGATGCTCAGGTTTATCAGATTTGACCACGAAACCACACGTGCAGAATGTATGCAACATGATAAAGCTGCACCAATACGGGACATCTGGACAATGCTGAACAGAAATTTGGAGAGAGCCTACAAGCCGCATGAAAATATCACCATCGATGAGCAATTGTTTGCATTTAGAGGGCATACTAAATTTACGCAATATATACCTCCTAAACCGGCTACATATGGCATACAAATTTTCTGGGCTTGTGACGCATTGAACGCTTACCCGTTACATGGTCAGCTTTATACTGGAAATCCAACAGATGGCCCTCCACAAGTAAACGTTGGTGAACGTACAGTATTGGATCTAGTCAGCTTGTATAAAGGCTCAGGAAGAAATGTTACCACTGATAACTTCTTCACAACTATGGAACTAGCTAGAGTATTGAACTCCTGGAATATGACACTAGTCAAGTGAGAAGTCAATGAGAGAAAAAAAAGGTTCCTACCAAGCAACATGCAGCCTGCCAAAGAAAGGCCTGTAAATTCGAGCAATTTTTCTTATAATTACGGTGCAAAAGTCTATTCCAATGTGCCAAAGAAAAACAAATCTGTCGTGCTTCTATCATCCATGCATATGACGGGAGAAGGCGTAGAATCAGAAGCAGCCAAGCCAGAGATAATAACATATTACAACAAAACCCAAGGCAACAAACATTGCGTTGGCCTCCATCATTCTATAATATGACTGATGTCACTGGATTAGCATCCTACATCATCTAACCCAGGGCTCAAGACACATGATCAACAAAGAAAGTACCTGAAAGATCTTGCCAATCAGCTATATATGCCTGCAATTGAAGCTCGGAGTACAAACCGAATGATAATGAGAAATCATTTCCTTCAAAGTGCAGTAGAAATGGTGCTTGGACGACGCATTGTGGTAATGCGTCGTCATAATGCACCAGAAGCAACTGCCGGTTCTCAAATAACTCATGGTAGACGTGGAATATCCCCTGTCGTTGGTAGTTGCTATGTCTGCCGAGAGCTAAACAATAAACAAAAGACTAGAAAGTCCTGTGGGGTTTGCGATGAACATTCACTGCCGAAGACAACTTGTATTACTTGTGAAGAAAATCAGTAACAAAAAAACGTTTTTTTTTTAAATAAAATAATTGTTTTCACTTTTCTATAAAATTATAACCTTATCAATTTAAAAAAATCTTGTTCTTTTTTTACATATTATGTTTATACAAAATGAATAAAGGTACAATTGTACCTATGCCGCCTTTTGTGTATGCAAAAAGAAAACGACCCCTTATTTTGGGAGGGGGTGGAGATATTGTTCTGAAATTTGGTATATATAGTTAAGGCCAAAAACGTAGAGATGTGATAAAATGTCAGCCCTCTAAGACTTCTGGAAAAAAAGTTATGAAAATTTAAAAACGGAAAAGTTACAATTGTACCTAGGCCGCCTGACGAGGGTTAAGCTTAAAATACACTCTACATACATCGCAGAAAATAAGCCAAAACACTATTTAACCGGAGATGTGTATCTGTAATCCATTTAAAACGATATATATATATAATAATAATAAACTCTTTGACATAATATATATCATATTAGGTATATATTAGGTTTAGGATAAATACTGTATATTTATATAGATATAAATATATGTATATAAAGATATGTATATGGATATAAACATACACATAGAATAATAATAATAATAATAATAATAAACTGTTTATTTGCAATTAATTATTATACAAAAATGCGAGCTTATTGCCACATGGCAATATCTTACAACTAACCTAAACATTGCACTGTGGTACATGCGCGCATTGTGAAAATAAAGATGTTTACATAACATACAAACAGTATGTATAACATACAGACAAGTGGAAGAATTTAAAACTAATAATGCCCGAGGAGAGAAAATTGGGAGAGGAAGAGAAGAGATAGAGAAGAACTGGTTAGTTCTTAGAAATGTAGTAATCCTTAAGGTGAGTCTTAAACGATGTTGAATTAGGCCATGAAAACGATGGTGAGTTACGCCAAATATGCTTTACCATTAACACCCTTATACCACCACTGCGCAAAGATAGTTATTCTGTACTAGTGCTGCGATAGAAATTTTGGTATGCGCCCAGTCTGTGCCTGACGCTTTGTCAACGCTGGAGTTTTATTGGTCAAACCTTAAAAAATTGACACCACCTATTTCTTCGCGTGTCCGCCCATTTCGGATATTTTTCTGATGTATTCAGCGCAAGAAGCCCCGAAGGTACTCGTCAAACAAGAATTCACATAGCTAAAGTTTTAAACATTAGGTAGATATTATGTCAAACAGTTCTTCTTAACTACTTAAAAAGTAAAGTTATACCCGTTAAAACTAAATACCCGTGACGTCCACTAGGCATTTTTCCATTTCGATGAGTCTTAAAGAACTATACCTAACTATATACATAAAATATATTACAATATATAAATACAAATATACGTGAGATAAAGAATAGTCGAGATTAAAAAAAATAAAAAAGGCAACATTAAAAAAAAAGAATCTTGTCTTGTTTAAAAATAGTCGTTATCAAAAATAGTCGAGATTGCCTATAATAAATTTTAGTTAATAATATCAAAAGAATATTAGAAAATTTATTGAAACCACTCGATGTTTTTGAATCTGTATAAAAACTGAATAAAGTTATTATTTTATTTACTGTTTTACATTTTTTAAGAATGATACAGCTGATTCAATGCATGAAGAATAAAAGAATAAACATGAAGAATAACTTAAATACATATTTCTACTTATTTTTTTTTTATACATAAACACCTATAGAAGGAGGCGGGATGGAAAAAGTCATAATAAGTTAAAAATATCGATGGTGTCAACCTGATTTTTCCGGCATGTAGACAATCCCCCCCCCCCCATACGGCCAAAAACCAAAAAGCGACAACCGACCAGAATGGAAACAAGTGGAAAGAGCTTGCAACATTTTGTTACTTACTGTTTATTTTATTTTATTAGTTGACAATAAAATTACACTGTTAGCAATTAAACATAGATTTTGTTGCTCATAACTAAGCAGAGCTTGTTCTTAGGAGAATGCCAATAAAAATGATTATAAAATATATAACTTCCTAATCAAAATTTTCTGAAATAAATTGAATTAAAATTAAAATTTTGACTACCCTTAATAATGCTACAAATATAAATAATATTAAATAATAATTGGTATGAATAAGTAATATTTATTATTAATAAATAATAATTAGTAATAATACGTTTATAATAAGTAGTTTAATAGAGTAAATATAAATATGCGTATATCAAAAAAATATTAAAGGGGCTTATTTATTTTAAAACTGTCATTAATGTTTTATTTGTCTCCCTCCTAACAAGGTTTATTAGCTAAAATGCAGCGTGATATTTTCGTTGTGTGCTGTTTATTCCCAATAAGGTTTTACTCATGATATTAGCCATTTTTGGAAAACACGAAAGACGAAAGACGAAATACGAAAGACGTTTCGGCACTTTTTAAAGTTTTCATTATAAAGATTTGTTCTCTCACTGTTTTCCGGAGAAACACAATACTTTACAAATTATTTAATATTATTTGTATTTAAGTTAAATTAGCAGGTGTCCAATAATGGCTTATTATGTAATATGTGATTTATTATTCTCATTTTTTTTCAAATGGTAGCGAAGTGGTTCACTCCTTTACAAAATCAAAGAGGCGTTTCATTTGTTTTGCGCAAAGATGCCGGGCCAAGGTCGGCGCGGCACTGCTCCGAACACAGCACTGTTTTTTTTATTTTGCGCAAGCTCTGAAGAGGTTGAGTCACTCTGAGCTAACTGAAATGTAAATGGGTGTAAATGCTTGACAAGAACGGGTCGATGTAGACATTCTGTGCAATAAATCAAGCTGTGTGTGATGTATTACCGATTTTTTTTAAATATTTTTTTTTAATTTAGGTAAAAACAGTCATATACATTTGTGTGAAAATAATACATAATACAAATAGACCTATATTACCATTAATTACATCAAAACATTATAAATGGGCAAAGGGAAAATTACAATCAAAATTACACTAATAACTTATAAACATATAACAATAAACCAAGCAACCAAACCAAACTAATGCAACCAAAAAACAAAAAGTTTTACTTAAAAACAAATCAAAATATAAGCTAATGCAGCAACAAATCGGCTAATTTTTTGCTAAAACTAACCAATGTGTCGGAAAATATGTCGAGGTCATTCAAAGCTTTATTAAGTAAACATGACCGTCTGAAAAAGTATTTTTCGCATAGTTCGTGTAAAAAGAGGGTATATAAAATGTATCATTTGAACGAGAAGAGGGAGACCGAGGAATTTTAAAAAGAATTTTGGCCAAAAGGGGTGCAGAATTAATATGGTTATTTAAAATTTTATATAGGAAGATATTGTCCAAGAATACAAATACACGTCCTGCATACAAAAAGTGCACTTTGCGTTTTGTCGCTCTCTCTGCATAATCCGTAGACATGTTACCTGTCCTAAAGTCCAATGATTTTAAAAATCTCTTTTGCACCCTTTCAATCCTATCTATATGAACAGCATATTGGGGATTCCAAACTACGCTTCCGAATTCTAGAACGCTACGAACGTATGCATTGTAGAGTACTTTGAAAGTTTTGCCTCTGGTAAAAGGTTTACCTACGCGCAGAATCATTTCAAGCTGTTTGAAAGCCTTAGAGACGACCTTATCAATATGAAGATTAAAGTGCAGCTTGGAATCCAAGGTAATCAAAATCAAAATGTTCTTTATTCATATAGGCACAATTAAATATTAATTTTAATTTATGTTCTTATGATGCGTCCAAGCCTTACTCCCAAGCCGTTTTGTCATTTACATAATCAGATATTGTATAGTATGCTTTTTTATACAATTTTGCTTTGATGGTAGCTTTAAACTTATTTACAGATAGTTCTCTAATAGTATGAGGAAGTTTGTTATAGAAGCGTATACATTGTCCCAAAAAAGAATTGCTTATTTTGTGGAGACGAGTAGCACGTACAACAAGGTTATGCTTATGTCTAGTATTAACATTATGAGCGTCGCTTTTTTTTAAACTTGTCAATATTCCTGTGGACATACAACAGATTTTCGTATATATATTGTGATGCAACAGTAAGAATATTTATCTCTTTGAATTTTTCTCTAAGTGAAATTCGAGGACCAAGTTTATATATAGCTCTTACAGCACGTTTCTGTAGTATAAAGATGTTATTGATGTCCGCACAGCTTCCCCAGAGAAGAATCCCATAGGACATAATGCTATGAAAGTAACTAAAGTATACTATTCTTGCTGTATCTACATCAGTCAGCCGCCTTTTTGTTTTAACTGCGTATGCCGCAGAGCTAAGTTTTCCTGACATCTTCTCAATTTGTGGGCCCCATTGTAATTTGGAGTCAATTGTTATCCCTAGAAACACAGTTGAAGCAACAGGCTCCAGTCTAGTTCCATTTATTTCTACATTGGTTTGTACCTGCTTAACATTAGGTGTAGAAATTTTAATCACTTTGGTTTTTTTTTCATTTAATAGTAGGTTATTTACATTAAACCAATGGACAACTTTTGAGATGCCCAGATCATTAATATATATAATAATCGAATATTTCTTACTCGAGTCAAGTTTTTACCGGCGATATTGTAGTTGTACATGATTGTATGATGTTTTCTGGTGAACATTGCATTTATTTGTACTTAAAATTAATTGATTCTCAATTCTTTTATTTGAAAGGCCCTTCTATCCCATTATGTGTGGAAAATGACATCGTTCAAACGTCCGCCGCAGCTTTGCACTATGGCACGAATCCGAAAGATAGATACAAAACAGAAATATTAATTTGACAATAGCGTTAACTAAAGTCGGCTTTACACGGCAGAAAAATAATAAAAAAATAATATAGCTGAATCCATGTACATGAGTATACATATAAAATAGATAATTATTATAAGAATATTAATAGTCATCTTAGGCACTCTATACAAAAAATAATCACACAATAGAAAGTATCAAAACAAAATTGGAAAAAAACAACGTATATATATGGTCAGGTATGTTACGTTACACATTGTAATCTACATATTAAATAATAAATTCGTAATATTATTATTAAACAATAAAAACTAAGATGAGGTATCCGAAAGTTACACATTAATGTTATTCCCATTTGAAAGAAATGGCAAACTCAAAAAAATCACCCAGCTTATGTGGATTGCAAGCATGTGTGGATTGCAGCTTTTGTTTAATAAATCTTTTAAACGCCTTTGTTTCCATCTTTCTTGTGGAGAGTGGTAGCTGGTTAAAGAGCGTATAGCTCATTTGTGTGATTATAGCTCATATATGGCTGAATTTAATCGATGGCCTAAGTTAGGTTGAATTTGAGGGCATTGATCGATTGCGGATTATCAGCATAAACCTGCGACTTCATAACACCTCACAAGAAAAGTCTAGCAGGTTCAAATCGCGATATATTGGTGATCATTAACGAACACTCATTTCGATAATAACATTTTCACATGATGTTGAATCGTGTAATATGCCATGAGGATTTGGCATCAGTAACTTAATTATAAATAGTCTAGGTTGTAATTCTTTTTCACCGTCGTTCCTTCATTACTGAGGATCGTGGCCACTAGACAACAGTTTGCCTACGAGGCTCCTCCACTTCGACCTGTCTTCTGCATGGCGGGTCGCAGATTGTATTGACCCTTTTGTATCTTCTTTGATGAGGTCTTTCTATCTGGCCGGTGATCTGCCTCTGCTTCTTCTTCCCTCCACTTGACCCCCGATAAGCATTTTCTCCAGATTCTCTGGGTTTCTCATGGCAACATGACCGAAGGACTGCAGGACCCTTATCATGCATACGGTGGAGAGCCTCACTTGGATGCTGAGTTCTTCCAGGACTGATTTGTTGGTGCGGTGTGCTATCCATGGAATTCCTAGCATTTTACGCCAACACCACATCTCCAGTGCATCGTTTGTGGTACTTATCCGAGCCGTCATGGTCCATGTCTCCGATGCATAAAGAAAGATCAAGAAAACCAGAGCTCGAACCAGCCTGACCTTAGTCCGCTGACTTATACCCCGATTCTTCCACAGCCTTTCTAGCTTGCTCATGACCGATCTTGCCATCTGGATTCTGCGTGAGACCTCCTTAGGTTGTAATTATAATTTTGAAATCTATGTGTCTCCCAAAACGATGTTGTATGCCCTCGATTCTATTATTGAAACCTCGATTATTTTCGGGTGTGTATTTTGGAGTGGGAATTAAAATTATTTTTACGGCCTTTATTTGTTAATGTTATTTGGCGGAAAGATAATTTTCTAATTAAGCTTGAAACCATCAAAGAAATATTCAAACGACTCGCCAGCAGGCATTTCCCATTAAACAAAATCCAACGTAAATGGTTGATACCTGCTCAAATTATGTCAAATAAAATGCCTCTTTATGAGTGACATTTCATATTGAAAATTGACCAAAAAATGGGGAATTACCCGAGGGATTATTTAAACATTCATGTAGTCATTTACTTTATGGGCAGTAAGTAGCCCTTAAAGTAAAAGCCCTTATAGACGATTATCAAAATTTGCCATTCTTAAATTGACTGATATGAAAAAAGCTAATTCTGATGACCTCGATTTGAACAGAATTATTTATCAGTTAAAAATTCTATCAATTGAAATATTAGTAATTTGGTTATTTTTCTTTTGCGGACGTCTGTTGTCTCTAAGGGATTGTCTTATTAAATAATTATCTGTATGTAAATACTATCGTTTAATTGTTTGTATAGACAAGTTATGTCGAAAAAGCAAGATTACTCAATATTTTAAAAATGGACAAAGCAATTATTTTTCTTTCTCTTCATTATTATTTTATAGTTATTATAACATAATATTATAACATTATAACCTTTGACTATATTGTGTCGATTTTATGCGTAATCATTTTACTTTTGTAAGAATATTTTTCCTGTTATAACATTTTATAATATTATAACATTATATAATTTTATAACATTTTGATTCGATTGTATGTAGGTAATTAAGTTGATTATTTTATAACTAGCTGTTGCCCGCGGCTTCCCTTCGCGAAAAGTTTCGAATCGATTTTTAATTTAAGTAGGGTGGCGTTTATTTGCCTTTTTAGACGATACCTTTAGATATATAGTGCAAGATGTCCCTCCTCAGATGTACTCTATCTATCTCGTAGACATGTTATGCACATATTATGTGATATAATATAGAGTTTAATTCAGTCTTGGAACAAATACGATACATAAATAGATACAGAATATCCATAAATAGATACAGAATATCAAATATTACATCAAATTGGGTAAAAAAATGTTTATGTACTCACCTTGAACAGCGCGCGCGTCCTCCCCGCATGCGATACGGTCGGGCACTGAGGGTCAGTATGCCTACCGATTCCCCTTTATTGCTCGAGTGTGGCGCGGTGAGAACCTACTAATATGGTGCTGTTCGGAATTACCCCGCGTTCGCATTTACCCCATCCTCCCCTACTAGTGGATACTAAGATTTGTTCTTCTCATAGCAGTTCATTTTCTAAACGTAGTTATCAAAATTCTATTTGCCATCGATATTCAAGCGGTATAAATTGATTTTGATTTGTAAATTATAAATGTGTGTAGATGATTACAATTTGTAATTTCGTTTCTAAATTTTACATTTTTTTTTAAATTTTATTTGTTTACATTAAATGGGACTAAATATTATTATTTTTGTGATTTCTAATTTTAAATAATATTTTTAATTTAATTTGAATCGTTTAAATTTTAATTATTTTACATGCCTTTAATTATTATTATTTTGCTTTTTCCATATTTTATGGTTCTTCAATTTGAATTTTTGATATTACATTTTTTTCTTGAATTTTATTCGGTACCCATAAAGGGATTTCATATAAGTGTAAATATTTTTTTGACTGACTGATCTTGATATTGTCCTAATTAGGTTTCAATTTTTCTGTGAGTTCTTAAATTGGTTATTGATCAAACTGTTTTTAATTTAATTTTGATTGTCTTGTATATAGGTTTCTAAAATCTGTAAAGATTCTTTGAAATAAAGTAAACTGTGAACTATGGACATCTGTTAATTTTGAATTTAAACCTATCGTTTTAACGTCAATAGGTTGTCATCCTCGAGAAATCTATCCTCATGACAGGAATCCTCGACCAGCTTTTATTTATTTATTTTTTTAAGAAATAATTACTATAAAACATTGATTTGCTTACAAAAATAACAGAAACCGAATAGCAAAACCTTAACCTATTGCTTATTTGATTCTGTCACCCAACTGGGACTAGCCCGTTCTAGGGTGGACAGGACTCTAATATTACAATCAAGTTTGCTTGATTGCTTGATTGCTTACAAATGTACAAGTTTTAGTAAAAAGATAATAACACTAAATTGCCATAAAATGTAGTCTTAAAAAAACATATATTATAATAATAATAAAAAATATTAAAAGATAATATAAAAAATAAAATGCAATTCCATTACATAATCGGCAATAATATAAAATTCGATTAAATAATATAATTAAACTTATATGTGAGAAAAGAAAGAAAGAGTCATTATTATTTAATATAAGTAATATAGGATTTAATATAAAAATATCTAGTCAAAAAAGTACAATTCATTGTCAAAATAATATATAACAACAAAGTCAAATAATTTTTGGTAGTTAGTTCAATGTTAAAATATACTCAACATACATGTTCAAAAATATGGTAATAATTTGTGCACCTAAGTTTTATTAAACTATTATTTCTAACATTTGATGTATGGTTAGTCTGTCATGATTCGATAACCATTTCATAACTCAGGTACTTCTCAACGGCGACTGAAATTGAAATGCCGACTAAAAATCGGAACAGAAACCAAACAAATATGATATATTATAGGAATAGGTACTTCAAAATTTCTAAGATGAGATAATAATAATAAAATGCTTTGTTTTAAATAAAAAGCGAGTTTATTGCCTTGTGGTAAGGTGTATCAGCTATCCTATAACTTTAGTTTATAATATAATATTATTACGTTGGCTAGACAAAAGGACAGATCGTGGAGCCAGCTAAATATTCCCTCGAAGGAGGTGAGAATTTCTCGGCAATTTCTCTAGAATCGACGACGCTATCTTAACGGTTTGATCGGAAGGAAAAGCGCGACGGGAGGCGCTGATAATTGCTTTCCAAGGTGCGATAATGCCTGCAGGAAGGCAATTGTGACAAATTCAAATTCAAATTCTTTATTTTACAAAAAATCATAATATCAGTTACAATGCATTAAACCTAACCCAACTGGATCGCACGAGACCTCCGAACTAAGGTAGGCTCAGAATCCTATAATTAAGTACTGCCTAATGCTAAATAAAAAAATATGTTGAAGAATGCCGTGAAAAATAAAATCAAGTAAACTAAAATTTTAGTAAAAAATTAAATTTCAAATAATCATAAAAGGTATGTGATAATAATAATATAAAGAACAAAAAGCATGCCAATCATTAATATATGGTAGGTGAATAATAATGTCTTAGGAATGGTAAGTAAGATAGGAATAAAGCAAATTCGTTTTTCGGTTTCTTTCCTTCCCTGGGTGATCAACCAGTGGGTTAGTCTTTTTTTGTTTATATTTATTTTTATATTTTTACCTTGAGTATAAATGCCGGGTATATCCTTAGTTTTATTGAACAACGACGGTGCCAAGTATAGAAAATGTCTCTGTGCATGGGTACTATTCAGTTTGGGCACTATGTGGTTACGATTAGTTATCGCTCGTGTTATAATTTTATGGGTTGTTTGCTGGTGCAATTCTTTATGTTTGTGATAATAGAGTATTATCGTTTTAGCAAATGTTTGCCGTACGTCAAGAACAGAGAACTCACGAAAAAGTTGCTCAGACGGGTATCTCAACGGTTTTTTGTTGACAACTCTTAACAGCGCCTTCTGAGCTTTAACAAGTGGATCGAGGTGTGATAGTGCTGCACCGCCCCAACCAAGAATCCCATATGATATAATGCTGTGAGCAAGCGCGTAATAGACAACTTTTAGTAATGGTTTCGACAGTACGTTACGTAGAAGTTTAAATGGATGAATGAGTTTGCGAATTTTAGCCGCTGTGTTGTAGACATGGTAAGACTAGGTCAATCTATTGTCCAAAGTCAAGCCTAGGTATTTAATCGTGCTCACCTTGTCTAGTTTAGAACAAGCACAGGTAGTTGATGGACTGTCCTTACATGTGTGTACTATGAGGGATAGTCCAGCTGTTTGTTGCATTCCCTTGCTTGTTTTGGAAAACGTGATATATTTGGTTTTTTCTGCATACTCGAGAGGATTCAAGTCATAGTTATATTAATGTTGATTAATAAAAAAAATAAATAATTAAAATTAATAAAAATATGTTAGCATTTAAACAGTGGATCCTGGAATTTTGCTATGAAGGACGTGGAATTCAGTTCAGTGTTTGTTCACAGGCATTTCATATTCCAGTTATTTGTCTTATTACGGATATATTGGGCTCGATTGCGTTTCTCTTGAACTAAAATCGTAAATTAGTTCGTGTGAACGAGACGGAGCAGTACGTCAGAGCGGAATGTGTAGTAAACAGTTGTCCCTTTTACGGATTGAAACTACCCGCTGAAGATAAAGCAGGTAAATCTAACGCCGCACGAATTGATTTCAAAGTTATTCGGGCGTCTATAATTTCGACAGGTAGTTTTCGTGCGAGAATATCGTCGACAGGTCATTTCATATTCCGTTCTAACGTATTGTTCTGTCTCGTTCGGTTGAACTGAGTTCCTATTTTAGCTCGCGAAGCAACGTAATCGAGCCCATAGTGCACTTATTACAGAGTTTCTTGAAGTGTGTGTATCACGACGAGCAAATAAGCAACTTTTGATGTTAAAAAATGGGAAAACTATTTTTTAAATTGGAAATTTCAAATACTTGAGTGATAAATAAAAGTTTGACAAGTGTTGAGCGCGCTGCGCCATCTAGCAATATAAAATATCACGAATAATCAATATTCGCGATATTCTGGTGTATTGTTAGATTGCGCAACATGATCAACTCTTCTCATACTAATTTTCAAAGCATTAAAAATTTTAAATTTAAAAAAAAATGTGTGTTTCACAAAAATATTTATTAAAAGTTGCTTATTTGCTCGTTCTGGTTCACCCACTGAAGGTGTCACTAATTAAAAACTCACCCTGTATACGTCAGTTTACATAAATACGTATGTAATTACATATGAAATGTCATAGAATATACGTGGATAGGGACTAATTATTACTTTTGAGAACTGAGTAGAAATAAAATTCAATAATTAGTAAAATACAAAATGTAAGAACTAACATTAAAATAGTTATTAATTTCAGTTAAACGTGTAGTAATATACACCATTCTTTAGCAAAAAGTGGCCTAATGGAGAATGCCACCCCTTGGGCCCACCCTCCAATAGCAATATACCATATGTCATATGAAAGAACTTTTTATGTATTATAATTATTTATATCACAACTAGGGTTGTCGACTACAGCGGGCGAGCCGGTCACCCCAGGAAGTTTTAACGATTAGTTGTTCTATCCCCCTGGAGTGAGCGCAGGAGACTTGAGGACAAAACAGTCCACCGTCTAGCTACGCCACAAGCCCGTAAGAGGCCAACGCCTTAACCGCGAGATAGCTAGGAGTGTTACCCGGCGGACCTACACTCACGCTTTTACCTCCAATTGTGACCAGATTACTCCGGTCTCTCGATTGGTTACGAGTTCGAGGTCGCTTGCGCGATCCTCTCCCTTACGAAGCGGTGAAACGGTGTTTACCGAATCTATCGCGGACCACAGCGTCCTTTGCCCGGCTGTTCACCCAGGATCGGGTAGCCGATGGTCATTTCAAGAGCAATCGCCGTAAGGTCCGCAACCACCCCCGCTCTATAGGAAGCAGTACTGCTTCCAGACTCCCCCGACTCGGCCGTCGGATAGGTGTTGACCCGTGAGTGTGACCAACCCTGAACAGAATGGGTCTTCGTGGCCAACTCAGCAAGGGTCCATTAACACCCTCCTATTTATATTAGAGGTTTTTTTAATTCTTTGTGGGTAAAAAGTTATATTCGTATTCGGTTATAACTGTCGGGTTGGTTTTACTTGGTGAGTCGCCTAAGATATGCGAGAGATTAGACTGACACAATAGAGATGACACGGCTGGTGTCACGTTGTTGCCATCAGTTGTTGTTTGGCTGGCTTTACATTCTTTACCACATTTTTTTGCTGTATATTTTTCATTTTATTCTATTCAAATTCAAATTCAAATTTCTTTTCTAAATCTATAAATGTACATTTACTGCAATTACAAAGCTATTCTAACTAGGCCTTGCTTCTACTAAGGTAGGCTTAATCAAGTATATATTGGAGTTTACTTATTATGGGGTATCAATTGTTTATCATTATATGTAATGACTCTAGGGAGCTAATGGTCCCTGCTTACAATTTGGCCACGCAGACTCATTCGTTTAAGGTCAGTCATACTCACGGGTCAACACCCATCCGGCGGCCTCCCCGCAGAAGGTAGAGCCAGGGTATGACGCTGGCCTGCGGGCCAGTCTCACCTAGGAGCCAAGCTTCGGGCGCTCCTGGACGGTGTTCGTACCGTGCGGCGTCAGCCAATCGATTTTGCACTCCGACTAACAGCCGGGGAGTCTGGGAAAATTTTGTTTTTCTATAGAGCGTGGGTGGTTGTTAACCTTATGGTAACTGCTCTTGAAACGACCATTCGGCCACCCGATCTCGGATAAATAAGGCAAGGTAAGTAAAAAGGCCTAAATTTTAATTCCAGACGGAGATATCCTTCCAAACTGGTAGTCATGGGGCAAGGCTGCCCGCTGGGTACCTTTCCCAGTGCCTCTGAAGGGCTGGTGGCGCAGCTAGATTGTGGATTGTTTTTCGTCCCAAGTCTTCTGCGCTCACCTCACGGGAGACACAACGATCAATATCGTTAAAACTTCCTGGGGTAACGGATTCGCCCGTTGTAGTTGACAGCTCTAGTTGTATGCAATGACTAAAATATATTATACTAGCTGCGCCCCGCGGTTTCACCCGCACGGTGCTGGAAAATTTTGATAATGATGATAGAAAACTATATATCTTTATAAATTATAGCGTATGTGTTATTCTGATGTGTAAGCTAAATTATTATAAAGTTTCATTAAAATCCATTCAGTAGTTTTTGCGTGAAAGAGTAACAAACATCCATACATACATTCTTATAAACTTTCGCCTTTATAATAGTAGTAGGATTTAAGTAGATAGATATGTACCTATACATATAATAGTAGGTAACAATATGAAAATTAATTAAATACATACATATACAATTACATACACATATAAATATTTATAATTATACATGCATATATACTTACAGTTATATATTAAATAATACTATAAAGATTTGAAAATTCCTGAGTTATTTTAATGTAGATGTTAATATTGTCTCGTTTAGGCCTTTGTTGCTGGGGAAAAGCATTGTTTATATTCAACTTTTACATTTTCGTTTTAAACAAGGTGCCCGGGGGGCACCTTGTTTGAGGGGGGGGGGGGGCACACATTGCGCGTGCCCCCCCTCCCCCCACTCGCAATTCCCCCTTCCCCACACCTTTCCCGCCACGCCAACCCCAACACGCCTCCCCCCCCGCGCACCAACCCCTCTTCTGATATTGAATGTCTTCTGATAATTTTTATTTTTATTTTCGTGTTATTTTCATAATATATTTGTAGGATTTTCGGTGGTAATAAAGTGGTATCTTTCTAATATGATGTAGTATTTTCTTAATTACGGCAGGATTTTAAAAATATTTTCATCGCTTTTATATGTGGTTTTGAATCAACAAGGCATCTGTATCCAAAATTTCAAGTCCTAACGTCCATTATTTCGAACTTGAAGTATGACTAGCGCACCCTTGTGGACCAATTTCAACCACAATCTTTTCAACTCTTGCCATGATCAAATCATACCTGCATTGTAAATTTCGCCTCAATCGGACACAGACACACAAACACACAGACACGCAGACAAAATTCAATAATGCTCTGGATCGTCTCAGCGAGGGAGGGGGGGGGGGGGGTGGAGAGGAGGGTAAAATTATATATCTCCGTCTTCATCTCAAAAATTGTTTTTGCATGTTCAAAATAATTTCCCTAACCGTTGGAGGGAGGGGAATGCAAAAAATATAAAACATGTAATTAGCTTTGTCTTTGAAAATTCATTATATTGCAATACGTAATGTATTGAAACAGACTATCTTTCCTGAATATTAATAAAATTAAAATAAATAAATTAAACAAAAATAAAAAATAATAATCAATGCATGATACTGTGCGATTCAGCAAAATTCGATTATGCCGTTTATTTTCTCTGTAATTTCGATTTCTTATAGGATATGGAGTCGTTTTGATTCAGCACCGATCCCTGCTAGTAAAGCAAGAAGCAATCCTTTGAAAACTGCTCCATTCCTTCGTGCGATTTTTCCCGCTTCTTATATAAGCGAAGGGCGGTAATTTGCAGGCCCGCCCATTGAAGTAAAAGCGAGAACGGGGCGCCATTGAGGCGAAACTGAAAAAGGTACATTTCACTCCTGAAAGCCCTGCTGAAAACGGCGGTTCTTAATGAGAATCGATCTATTGTTGCTACCCTAGATCCTGAATACAGCCATGTACATACCTACCAGCAAATCAAGTACGAAGCAAGACGCTGTGGGGTATTCTTTATTATTGTATTCTTTATTCTTTATTGAGAATTCACACAGTATTACAGTAACAATATTTAAAAAAATATACAGATTCACAACAACTAAAACCGGTTACGGATTTCAATAAAAAACATAAATTACGTTTAAAAAAAAACTACCTAATAAAACAAATGTACTTTCAATTTTAGTACTACACAAGAGTCTAGTATTAAGGGTGTGTGTGTATATGTTTGTGGGAGTGTGTTGGGGGTGTGGGTGTGGAGTGTGAGCGTGTATAATATTAGTAATGGCGTATATAAAATATAATTGTAACGGTGTGTTCTAGCTGACTGACAATTTTTCAGTCCAGAGATAGAACACGTATTTCTAAACTATTTCCAGTAGTATCCGTCTGGTATGATAAATAAAGAGATATTTAGGACTGTATTGGACTTATGGGATAAATGGATGTTTCATAACGATGGAACAAATGCCAACAACTCACCAACCTTTTCGACGGTCGATCAGTGCACCTGACGGAATGACGAGCTGCTTGGCTCACAGTCGATTCCACAAACTTCGACCGCGAAGATGCTGGACCGCACGCGCAATTCTCAAAACAGCACAGACCAATTTGCACGAGAGTTTTTCGACAATTTTGTGACAATGATGCGACGGCGGGTAGGAATCAACTCGAACGAACAAAGCGAGCGCGCGGTGTTCACGACTCGCTTATGTGTGTGTGTGTGTCCTTTATGACGACGCGGTTCACACGTAATAATTTGTCGGCACTGCGGGATTTGGAATTAGGAGTTTGGTACAGGATTATACAATAATATTAATAATAATAATCAATAAAAATAGCTAATACGAGTCAGTTTATTGTATCGGTTTGGGTTTGATTTACGGTGTATTTATAGGTGATTATGGACTTATTAAATATATCAATACCATTTAATGGGTATTATAAAGCTCACAACAGCGTGTGAGTACTCCATTCCTTTATGCATTAGTTTTAAAACGCGGCAATCCAAACAGGTCAAATTGTCGTATAGGATTATATTTGCGACCGGACTATATTTGTGAATTCATCAGATTGGTTAGAAAGAGAAGCAATAAATTAATTCTTAATTATGCCCGCTTAAAAATTTCATATCCGCGTGGCGCGTTATACTCCCTAAAATTAAGGGGCACACGCGATTTGATCGATACTTTAATTAAATTAGTCATTAATATACGCAAATGAAATTATATTTTTATAACTAGAATTGATATCACGTCATGCTGCATGTATCTTATATGCATTTGTGGTATACGCTACAGTTTCTTGACCTTACAAAGGATGCTGGTGAGGCTAATGGGACGATAGGTGAAAAAATAGAGTTGTCAACTACAACGGGCGAACCCGTCACCTCAGAAAGTTTTAACGATTGGTCTATCTATCTCCCGTGAAGTGAGCAAAGAAGACTTGGACAAAACAGTCCACCGTCAAGCTACATGCTCGTAAGAGGCCAACGCCTTATCCGTGAGATAACCAGGTATGTTACCCAGCGAGCTTACACTTACTTCCAATTGCGACCAGATTACTCCGGTCTCTCGATTGGTTACGAGTTTGAGGTCGCTTGCGCGGTCCTCTCCCTACGAAGCGGTGAAACGGTGTAAACCGAATCTATCACGGACCACGGCATCTTTTGCCCGGCTGTTCACCCAGGATCGGGTAGCCGGATGGTTTTGACGACTTCCTAAATGCGTGATTTTTTCGGTTAGGTATGAGGGAGCGGTAGAATTTTTGAGGACGTTATATAAAAGGGAAAAAATATGCAGGTCTCAACGTTCACGTATTCGAAGGCAATGAAATATGCTTATATACTCAAGAGAGGTGATCAATTTGTTTCGCATTGTAGAATACCCAACGCACACATTTTGCAAAGGCTCCAATTTTTCGAAGATGGCTTCAGTTACGTCAATGTAGCAAATATCGGCATAGTCTAGTATATGTCATTAATGAGCTAAAATACGTAAAACATACTGCGTGATATTCTTCCCAATCTCGTTTCCTTTCCTACCGTTCGTTTATATGCGCGTAGGGATTTATCCAAGTTGCAGGTTAGGCGAGGGGGTTTCGTTGATCTGCTGTTTTATGCGGCAGTGAGTTCGTCTGTAAATGGGGCTAAAGTGAAAGTTTACGATGCTCACGAAGCAGGGAGAAGAATGTGATGTCGCCCATGGCGGTAACGACGCGACTTGCTGAGCGAACGCCAACTTTCCATGTTTAAATTGCGGAACAGTCGTGTGGAATACGACACACACACTCCGTCAAATATTTTACATCATTACTTGGATGTACAAAAATAATAATACATTTTTGCAGAGTATTACGTAAAATTCTTGAGTATTTGAATGCGTGTAACTTTAAACTAAAAACTTCGTTCAATTATTGATATTGGATATTCGTGTTTTTTTTTATTTTCACACAAAAAATACACAATTAATACATTTAGCATATCAATAAAACCAGAGCTGGTTTGTCTATAATAAAAAAAAACGGTTGTGTCACCTCTAGACTTTCCAGGTAAGCACCTTCAACCCCAACCTTTACCCCATCAACTTTACCCCCCCCCCCGGGTCCACCCCCCCTCCCAACCCCCCCCCCCCTTCATCGAACCCACCATGAACCCACCAAGAACTAAAATGAGGTACCTGAAAGTTACATATTAATGTTATTCTCATTTGAAAGAATTGGCATGCTCAAAAAAATCACCCAGCTTATAGAAAGCTTGTGTGGATTGTAGCTTTTGTTTAATAAATCTTTTAAACGCCTTTGTTTCCATCTTTCTTGTGGAGAGTGGTAGCTGGTTAAAGAGCTTATAGCTCAAATATCCAAAGGAGTTTTGTGTCTGCGTAAGGCGTACTTTAGGCAGGATAACGTCATCACGTCACATCAACTCACAGATTATGTTTCTTTTTTCCTTTTTTTGTCACGTTTCAGTGGTTTTCGCAGCACTATTTTTCACTCAAAGCTGCACTTACACTCAACGGAGCAAATTTCGCAGCACTTTTTTAAACCTATATGGAGTAA